>APFE031533150.1:105088-120016 GCA_000404065.3 Pinus taeda
ATTTAGAAAAAAAAATCCTAATAAATGGAGTTTATAATGCTTCATAAGAATATAATATGAAGCCACAATAGTCTTTATAGAGTCTTTTTTCCCTTTTTGTTTGATATTTGTCATTAATATTAAGGTACAATAACTTTTTAAAAATGGTTTTTAATGAGACAATTATGTTGCATAGAAAAAATCAGTTCAAAAAAGCACTTGCAAGTGTATATTTTCCAATTAGTTGCTTCATTTGTAAAAGGCTTGACTTACACTAGTTAATGGATTTCTCGCATATATAGTGCCTAAGTTTAATCCTAACCTGATAAGTCATTCAATTCTATAGATACTATTGCTTAGAAACCATGATCTCCAAAGTCTCCTTGTGGAACTCCCCTTTGGGCTTGTCACAACTCAAACTCTCACCTAAGGGAAAACATCCTAACCCTAATGAGAGAGTCAAGGAACACTTATTAGGCAAGCCACCCATTGTCACCTTAGTGGCCTTGCTTCTCACTTTAAGCCCAAGGAAGAAGATTCCTAACCTAAGAAAAGTATTCCTA
Organism: Pinus taeda; assembly: GCA_000404065.3. Taxonomy (NCBI): domain Eukaryota; kingdom Viridiplantae; phylum Streptophyta; class Pinopsida; order Pinales; family Pinaceae; genus Pinus; species Pinus taeda. Next base: position 105,631 of record APFE031533150.1, read on the forward strand.
AGGATTAGGCTAAACTGGGTCATGTACCAAAGAGGGAAGGCTTTTCTAGCTTGGATCAACAAAAGACTTCGTCAATTACACTATCCATTTGCAGTATGAAGGAAAGTTTCAATTATGAGTAGATAGTGGATCAAATTGCTAATTTTGAACGAACTTAAATGTGTCTAACTTAGAGAAGTAAAGCTCATTTAATAATACTTGATGGGGGTGTTATTACTAATGTGGTGGATTTGTAGGAGGCTATGCCCTCCACCTACCAAGTGTATTGCTCATTTAAGATGTGCAAGTCATCATATGCATCAACTTGTGGAAGCATGCAAGGTTATAGGTGGAGTCATTTTCTTTAAATGAAACTTCCTAGGTTGGTTTTGGAGTTTGATGAGGAAAGTGTGAAGGGAGGTGATGGAAGACCCTTGAGCTCTATTTACTGGTTTACATTTGCTTTGATGGTTTGTAGTCTCACCTCGTATGGAGATTTATTGCTAAAGAATCATATTGGTTCTTGTATCTTCTTTCAAGTGTATAGCTAAAGTCTTATTTTTGTCTTGGTGAGAAAGATATTACCTGTTTCTTTTGTAATCTTCTAGTGTGGTCTTGTGTCATTGGCTTAGTTAGCTCAACATCTATGGTGACCTGTACCATCATGGCTAGTTCTCTAGTCCTTGAGCATGTTTAATGGTTTTTGGGCGACTCTGAGTACTAACCTTCATAAGGTCCTGAATTAAAAACCATTTACTGTTCTAAGCAAAAGTTCTTCATGTTGAGGCATTGTCGAATTCTTGTAGGTATTTTTCTAGTTGGTGGCACTAGGTTAACAATGTTTTGCATCCACATTTATGTGTTATGTCAGAGCATAGGTGGGTCCTTTTTTTTAGGGAATTATAGAGTCTTGTGTGACATGATTTTGGGCTATGGGGAGTTTGATAATTTGGTGAATTTTGGACCATTAGTTTGACAATTGGGTGATAACATAATGGTTTTTAGTTCTAGTTATCAAAGTGTTGTGGTTGGTCCTTATCTTTTTATATGACACGGGTCTTTTAGTAGCTGTTCCGAATGTTTCTTCTTTGCAGTGTTGATGCCTCCTAGACAAAGAATGAGTAGCAGGTGGGGTGGAGGAGGAAATTCTACTGTGGGGTAGAAGAAGGTTCATCATTTTGCATATGATTCATTGGTCACTTTCTTTAATGTAGTCCCTCTAGAGGTGAGGAAAGAAATTCAAGTGTTAGAAAGTCAATATGGAAGAGCCCATACCATTTAGATTTTGAATTGCTTGGTGAAGATGCAAAGTGGGTTTCTGATCTTGAAAAATATAGGAGTAGGAAGCTACATTTTATGAATTCTCATGCTTTACATTAGCAAATGTTAACCCAGTTGCAGCTGGTCTTCAAAAACAAGCAGGTAGAAAATTACATTATCTTCTCTCATTGGAGGACATTAAACACATGCTTTGTAATCAAACATTTTGTTTGGAAAATCTGGATTCTCGTTTGGCCTGTGTAGAGGGATTTCTTGTGAGTGAATCTGCCTCTGGAGACCTCATGGATCCTCCGCATTCTAGTGCTCAGACGTCAACTAGAATTTCCTCTTTAGACCATGACAAGAGATGGCGAGCTATCATGTTTTTTTGCAATCAATTTTGGTTGGTCTCCAATATGACAAGCAAGGTGATGATATGTTCAGTGATTGGTCTTATATATGGTTCTATGTACATAATGGTAACTTCATGCTTGACATTCCCACCATGAGGATCTATGTTCCTATTATTCTCAGGCTTCTTAACTTGGATTGTGATGAGATGTTCTCTTGGAGGCGTGTTTTGCATTGGTTCGATGAAGCTTGGTCTTATCTAGGAATTATGTTTTATTATGATGAAAGCAATTATTGGAGAGGGACAATGCGCTTTGTGGCCTCTTAAGTCTATGGTTTAAAAGTTTTGTGATCAGAGAAGAGATGTTTTTTGCGAGCCTAGTTTCAAATTGTTCTTTATGTATCTATTGTGGAAATGCCCTGTATGAGGACTATGGTGTTATGCTTTGATATACTGGATTGGGTGTTTATGCTTTGTGGCTTTGTTGTAATGGAGTTTCTGGGATATTTTAGTTTTCTGGTATAAATTTCTAGGTGAAATCTGTAAAGAAAGCTCTGTAACCTTGTTTTGCTTATGAAATACAAATGTTTTAATTAAAAAAAAAACAACAACACTCATTTAATACAATATTTGGAAAATTGAAATATAAACCTTTGTTTTATTAAATGTTTAATTGCACATGGTAAGTAAGTGAACAATTATATTAAGAAAGCCCAAAATTATATCAACATGAACCCAATGCCAAGATTACAAAATGTGCTTGTAAGACAACGTCAGATATAGTTGATCACCATTGTCATAAGAAAACATGGTCACATGTGCTTATGACATCCAAAAAGAAAACATTGTCACATGTGCTTATGACATCCAAAGCAATGATTTTCTGAATAGAGTTTTAAAAACAACAAGTATCCATTGTAATTATGATTCAACAACATTCAAATGTCAAACCTGGCCAAAATGTTTTAAGTGATTTTTGATTTATTACATGCCAAGTAAATAAAACATTGTCGCATGTGCTTAGGACATCCAAAGCAATGATTTACTGCATAGATTTTTAAAAACAACACCCATTGTAATAATGATTCAACAACATTCAAATGTCAAATCTGGCCAAAATGTTTTAAGTGATTTCTGATTTTTTTTTTTTTCTAATTTGGTCTACTTCTATATTCATACAAAAAGTTACAGCGAGGTCACTACCTCAAAAGTTCAAGCCAAGGATTTGGCAAAAACAAAAACTTGACTACCTGACTGTGGAACCAGGCCAGAGACCTTACATCAGAGTAATTAATACCACGGGACACTGAACAATTCAGAAGGACTCGAAACACTGACTCATACAAGAACCGAAAATGACGCGAACAGAGACATAGAAAAACCCCGACCTGAATCATTGACAGAAGCCCGAAACAGGCATGAACACTTAGAATCAAAATGAGGGAGGACTTCGGCTTCAGTGGCCGAACCAAAAAACCAGAGGTGCTGATCGGTTCAATCTGCGTCGGAGGTTGACGGTTGTTCCTCCACAATTCTGCATCCAAATTGTCCCGAGTACGTGGAGTCAGATGAGTGATCCGCCAAACTAGTGGGCTCTCTGCTCACAGGCTCGCTTGGGCCAGCAGTAGTTCCAGTGCGCAGAGTAGGCATTCCTTCAGAGACATGGCGCTGGGTTACAATTTGACTAGCCTGCTTCTGTTCTATAGGAACTGCCTGATGAGAAGCTCCCGAATCCGATGCATTTTCACATTTTTCGACAGTCACCGAAACGATGAAGGTGGAGTTGGCAAGAGAACATGGAATGCGGAAGCGGGCTGTGGGATGCGCAGTGTGTCTACAGTCTCCACCTCTGTCTTTCCCCCTACCCGTGCCTCTGCCGCGTCTGGTCACTGAGTGGATCGTTTCATCCTCAGAGGGATCCAGAGAGGTGGAAGGGTGCCGGTGGGTGGCGCGCCCACGCGAACCACCACGCCGGCTAACCAATCTCATCCTTTCTTTAGGCATCTTGATGGGAGGAGGACTGTTGAACAGAGAGTAGAGTGCAGAGAAACAACAAAGAGGCATATGTGTCGGGAGAGCCGAAGACTGAACCAGAACGAAGCTATGAGCGCCGAGAGCCAAAACAGAATGGAGCTCGAAGGCTGTGAGAACACACATATCCCAACAGAGACATACAATCTTGGAAGAGCGGCTAACATGCACCAGAGCAGGCAGACAGCAAGAGGATGAGCGATCCCGCCGAGAGTTGCTATGAACCTCAACAATATGGAAAGAGTTGAGCGCCATCGCGCTAAGAACCCGGAGGATGGACGGCAGCATTAATGCTGCCATAAATGTCTCTGTGCAGAGCCGCCTAGCCATCCGATAGCTTGTACATCTGGCACGGTAGGGCTGCCACTTACCCACTTCGCGCGCCTTCCACACACTGTCCTAGCCATCAATCACCCGCATCCAGGAGTGATTTCTGATTTATTACATGCCAAGAAAATAGTATTTTGAGTGGATGTAATGATACCATTCAATTCCAATTCGTATCCTCCAAAAATGATCTTCAACATGCAATCATAACCATTGCTTATGCAGGAGATGCACATGTACCTGTCAAGTTCAGCAAGTTATTGCCATAAAACATAAGATCATTTAGAGCAATTTATTATAGGTTCATTTTCAAACATGTCAACATATAGAGATGAAATCAGTACTTAAAAAATTCAACAGTAATGTTGAGAATTGAAGGAACTACTGATTTCAATCAGTATCAATGGTTATGAACAAATAAGCAACTTAGTGCACCCATAGTACTTCAAAGAGAGATATTCAAGGCACATTTAGAGTATGATCAGTAGGTTGTAGGGCACAATGGTTAATAAATCAGTGGTATAATATTCCTCATAGTTTTACTATTAGAGTATTAAGAAATCCATGATCCGATTGCACAAAGGGACCCTAAACTTCACAATAAACCAGAGGTTGGAACCTTCAAACTGAGAATCAACTTAACCTTTAAACAGAGAATCAAATTAATTTGACGTTAACCTCAGAGATTAAGGCATTCCATTATCTTACCCACTGGCTCATCTTATGACATATTTGAGATGTATTATGAGTCAAAACGCTGGCCAGAATTCAAACAATCAAGTCATTTACAGAAATATTAATTTCTTCAGAAAATCATTCCCTTATAACCAGTGCTGAGGAGTTGAAGTATAATATATCCTATGTAGAGAAAGCATAGAGTAATCTTCAAATACAAAGACCACCAGATGGGAGTGCAACAATTGTTAATATTTAACCATACAAAAACTGTTTCGAAGCAATAAAATTAGTGCTAGCTCTTCAAAGATAGGAGAAAATTTAACGTGACGTAGGTCATAACTTGTCAATCAATTCATTTCAGGAGATGCTTGGAAACATTATATGCCAACATGCCATCCAAAATTTAAACATAGTGCATGAGTTAATTATCACCCTTTATCACCACTCTGAATTTATCAGAGAACAAGATTGCCTGCAAGCATTATTCATATGACTATTTAATGTAGTGCATGCCATAAACATTTTTAAATCTTGAAGGAATCGTAACCCTGCAGTAAGCCTATAATCAAACCCTTGAAACAACGATGAATATAGAGTGACGATGACAACATTTATTAGTTCGTTATTCAATCTTCATCGATTTACTTCAGGTTTTGCTGTAGATTATAACCAAGTCAAAACGCTGCAATAATACAGAAGCAACGGATCTGAAAAGTTAACCCCTGTTACTAGTTCCAATGAGCTGAGTGAGAGATGCCTTGTTTGTTCATGCGAGTGTCAAGGTATGAGATTATTTCAGGAGATATGCTTGCACCAACCTGATAAATGGAGATTGGAACAAGAGCTTCAAAGCCCTAGATGTCACATCCTGTAGGCACAAATCACCACACTTATTTATTAAATCCGTCCTCAAATTTAGTCACCGAATTATCTTCCTTATCAATATTTATCATACAGAAAGAGTAGATTCAGCGTTTAATGTAGGTTTCCAAGCATGATAAACTCAAAGTAAAATTTTGTCTGGGGCTTGATCCAAAAATAGGTGCACTGAAAACCATATCAAGCCTTAGCTATGTTACTTCCAAATGATATATCTCTGATAAACCACTAGCTTTAGAGATCCCATTACTTGAAGATATAGTAAATGAAACACCCATGGACTTAACCTAGATGAAAATTAAACAAGTGAAACAATAAAAAATAAAAGGGAAAGGGGAAAGAGATTTTTTTTTGTTTTTGTTTTTTGTGTTTTTGGGTAAAGATGATGATGGATCAGTTCATTAAAAGAGCTATCAAGTCATGACAAAATTTTGAAGTGAAGTTTAGGATTTATGATGAAATAATGTTGAGGGGACTCAAAGGATTTCCTCTCAAGCATTGTCTAGGGATACTAGGTTCTTTTGAAGGATAGATGGGATGATTGGTCCTCTAGGAATCATCTATAGTAATAAGCAAGGTGATCTCAAAGGTTGGTCAAGGCAAGAAAGAAGAGCCCTAGGATGTCTTACCTCAATGTAATGATACAAGTTTTTAATGGTCAAAGGGAGAAGGTGAGAGAACTACCTTGAGTTACCCTTCCAAAAGGAGTAGGGTACCCTTCTTTGGCCTTGTTGTAGCTCTATCCTCCAACAAAATTGCAAGAAAATAACCTTGTCTAACCCTTGAATTATAGTTAAACAATCACTTAGAAAACGATAGATTCAAAATAGCTCTTCAAGCATGTTTTCTCATTAGTCTCCAATAAATGAAAATGAGAGAGACCTTCTCTTGGTGTACATTGAGATCCTCGTCAATACTTGTTCTTGGCTAAAAGTGTCAGCATAAACCATGAGGAAAAGTTAAAATATAGAAAAAGTATAGTAATTGGGCACAAATGACCCTCATCAACCCCGCACATGTGAGGTTAAGGAGGCTTAGCCAAGTGTGTCTCCCTTAAAAGTGGTCAACATCCCTCAAGTAAGTGGTCAACCAACGAACCTAAAGGCTAGGGCACCCCTCCAACCATCTCCTAAGAGTGTGGAAGTGGAAAAAACATGAAGTAACCACTTCTAGAAGTGTGATTCCATCCCCACATGTGTGGGATGTCACATGAAGGATCCAATGTGAGATGGCAAGTGTGGCTTCTCAAGTAGGGTGCTCCTTAGTCAAATGAAGGTGGTTGATTACCATGCCATTTGTAACTACCATAATAACATGTAGACCTATTGAACCACCTCTTAGGAATCCTAAAATTCCTCAATTGATCCCCATATGTGGTCTAAGGAGGAATAATCATGCTAATTTGTAAGAAAGACATCCAATTGGGCAAGAGTTCCCTCTCTAAGTGGTCCATGTGGTAGATGTGACGATATGGCATCCTTGTCATCACTTAATGCACTATCACAAATCTTAATGTGGTGACACATATTCTTATGAAGTACACAAATCCCAAGAAAAATGACATGGATCCCAATGTAACATCACGAATCTTAATATAATGTCACGGATTTCAAAACATCTTACACAAATCCCAATGTAAGGTGCCCACTTGTAGTGGTTGGTACTTCTTGATGTGCTATTAGGTGGCACATCCTTGGTGATTTCTTTAAGCACAACATAATAAAGGTTGGTCTTATAATTTGTCAAAGGTTTTCCATGAGAGTACAACAACTAACCCTTATACATGTGTCAACTCCTATGAAAAAGTGTGTTTTCTAGTTCCCTAAGTAAAAGATAGGTAGGGTAATGGAAAATTATGAAAGGGGAATGAGAAAATTTCATGTGATGACCTTCAAAGTCAAGTAATGATGCATAGGTTCTATATTTGATCATCTAGCTTTCAAGCGCTAGGAATTTTATGTATAAAGGCCTTTAAAGGGAGAGCTTGGCATTGGGTTACCTTTCCTCAACACTATTTCTTATTGCCCGTTTTGCCTTTTTTAAGATGTTTGTTTCATTAAAAAGGTCCCTTTTTCTTGACATATTCATAGACAACCATGGGACTAGGTGCAATGGCCTCATAGTAAGGTGGCATTCACTCAGGATTTACTTTTTTGGCTTTTATCTTTATTTGTTCTCCATCTCTTTGCCATTTTTGGCTTTACAGTCTTAGGATTCTATTCATCTCAACCTTTTTTTATGATTTTTGACAAGCCCAACATAAAAGTGGAGTATATTTTTATGGATGAGATGGAGTGAAGGGGTGTAACAAAAAGTGTTAAGTATGATTGAGGATCTATGTTGAAAATGTAACAAGAAAATCTAGTTTTGACTTTGCCTTGGTAACACTAGATTAAAATTCAAGTTTCAATTTCTGTAGAATATTTGGATGGAGTTAACTGAGGTGACATGGCTCTTGTCACTCAGTTAACCTAGTTAATTCTAGTTGGAGACACTTGATTTCAGTTCAGTATGATTGATTGCTAATTTCGAGCAATCTATTTCAGTTAAGTTGAGTTATTGTCAGTTAAAATAGTTCCAATTGTTGGAGAAACTAGTGGAAGGTCAAGTTGTGTAGTGTAACTTCAATCACACTGAGTGGTCATCCAGTTAATTAATAAATCAATCCAAAATAACTGATGCATGCAGATAACTGAAGTTACAGAATTGAGATTGGAGTTCAAGGGAATTGTACTATCAGTTGTAAACTAATCCAAGTTGAACAGGTGGTGCATGCAGTCCAAGGATGGGCCTACAAGAATTGCGCAATCCAATTGAGGAATTTCCCTAAAAAATAAGGGCTAATTCCTCAATGAATAATGCAAGGAAATAGGAGCTTGGAGGCCTAAAAATTTGGCTAAGTATTGGTGAGGTTTAGTTAGTTAGGCAGAGGATAAAAGATACAAGTGCGGGTTTTGTTCAAGCTTGACCAAGCATATTATATTCATCCATATTCTTTGATTAATGCATACAAATAGTAAGGGGTTTTGAGAAGTTTCCTTCCCCTAGATAAATGTTTGTGCATGTGTGATGTTTATTCTTGCATGTTAATGATTTCTGTCATTGATCATGAATTTTCTTCCACGGATCAATAGAGTAGCTTCTAATCTTGTGATTTAGTAAATTTCATGAGAAAATTAGAATCTACACATTAATTTCTACATGGTAGTAGATCTAGATTCAAAGTCGAGAAGAGATTTCGAAGTTGTATTTGTAGGAGATTCAAATTTAAATATCATTGTTACAGGATTTCTTCAGGACTGAGAAGATGGATTTCAATGGACTCAAGCTCGAGTATTCCTTAGAAGGCACCTCAAACTTTGTTGCATGGAAGGACCACATGGAGGCAGTATTGGATGACAATCGTTGCTAGAATACATCAAGTCAGATATAGCAAAACCCCAAGCATATGATGCCCATCATATTTCTCAGTGGAAGAAGGACATGACCAAAAAGAGGATAATCTTTTTGGAGGGGGTACAGGATTATAGTCTCGAATCTCCATGGGAAAGAGACTCCATTTGTGATGTGGAAAACATTGACAGAGTTGTTCGAGAACAATAGTGAACACAGGAAGCTAACACTCAAGGAAAATCATCGAAGTATGAAGATGCAGAAGAATGACACAATTCCACAGTACCTGAGAAGGTTTACATAGTATCATGATGAACTTGGCGGGGTCAGTGTTAATGTCCCTAAAGAAGACTTGGTAGCTCTAGCCCTTTTGGGCTTTCCCAAGGGTTGGCATAGCTATCAAGATTCAGTAAATGGTAGAGAGAAACTACCAAGTTGGGAGCGATTACGGTTAGATCTAGTGCAATAAGAAATAAGACAAAATACCAGAGACAAGATTTCATACAAGGGCGAGGATGAGGATAATTGTGCCTTGGATGGAAAGAAAAAGAAATGGAAAGGGAAGAAATCCCAATCCAAAGCAGAATCTAGTCAAGGGGGAAAGAAGAAAGACTTTTCCAGAATCAAGTGCTTTCACTGTCATGAATTTGGACGTTATGCCACAAAGTGTCCACACAAGAAGACAACCAAGAAGATCTCAGGAGGAGGGGAAGGTGAAGCTTTGGATTCACAATTAGAGCTTGAATTCACTTTCATTGCATGCATGACAATCACAGTGATGGGAAGCATGTGGTATCTGGATAGGGATGCCTCATTCCACATGACAAGGAACAAATGTTTTTTCAGTGACTTGGAGGAGAGAGATATCCAAATGCACTTTGAGATGGGAGATGATAGAAGGTACAACACAATTGGGATCAACACAGTCACCTTTCAAAGGGAGCGATGCTCCCCTTTCGGGCTCGAGGATGTGATGTTAGTGTCGGGTCTAAAGAAGAAGATGGTTTTCTTCACAGTTTTGGAAGACTGTGGTTATGATGTGATATTCAGCAAAGGAAAGGAATTTGTTAGACACATCGCCACATGACAAGTGAAGCAAATCAGGGTTCGAGTTAAGAACCTCTACAAGCTGGATATGGAATAATGTGTTGCTTTGAGCACAAAGGCGGAGAAGGTGCAAAGCTAAGTTGTCGATGGATTATGGCATAGAAGACTTGGCCATTTTCATCATGCATCTTTGAAGACCATGCAACAGATCACCGCAGGCCTCCCCAAAGGAGAACTATAGTAGAAGAATACATGCAAAGGTTGTACCTTGAGGAAGTACACAAAATACACCTTCAATGATTGAGACAATGGGGTGCATGCAATCCTTGAAAGGATCCACTATGATGTCTGTGGACCTTTCTCGACAACCTCCACTGCCAAGCACATGTATTATGTTATATTTGTAGATGATTTTGATGAGCCTCATCATTGGGTAACTATATGGACCTTCATTCACCTCCTAGATTAGTCAAATCAACTCTTCTCACAACTTATTACATGTTTTGATTATATTTTGCTTAATGAGATGAGTTAAAGTGAGATATTATGCCTAGTGGACTAATGTGCATTGAATGCAGGTTTGTGAGAGAAAATTAGGGAATTTTGGCAAGATTAAGGGCTGAAACCCAAATGGGACAAGGAAGAGAGATTATAGGAGGTAAATCCTCCTCATTTACTCCTCCCTCATTCGAATATTCCTCCATCAATCACTATAGCTCAGAGTACAAGCAGCCAAGTCATGAAGATCAAAAGGAAACCGAGCAAGTGATAGTTAAAGAGTTAGTTCATCTCGAGTTTGGAAGCCAAGCCTCCCTAGATTTAAGGAAGTCATTTGAGACTTCAGTTGTATAAATAAAGAGGCCTAGAGCCTCATTAGGATTTGAATTTTTGTTGTGAAAACACTAGTTATTTTTGAGCTCTAGACTTGTGGAAGACATTACTATGTAATTTTCTGTTTTGATAATGAGAATGAGCCTTTTCATGATCCAGTACTAAGTTAACTTAGAGGGCTGAAGCTCTTAGTTTAGGGCCTAACCCTAGAAGAAAAGGCTCCTCTTCTTGTATTTGTATGCATAGATTAGTTTCATAGATTCATGGTTAAATTGTCCTTAGAAGTATTTCATTGCAAGTAGTGTAGATTTGATTAGTTTATTTATTAGTTTTCTTTCATTTGTGCTTTACTTCAATAGTAGGTTAGAAGGGATAAAAGGAACACCAAAAAGCTATCAATAGGTGTCTTGGCCTCACTTCTTCCTTCAAGGATCATGAATGGAGGAAAGGACCCCTATGTAGCCCAAAAAAGACAGATTTCTACTTTCTCATAGAATTTTGAGTTTATTGTACTTGAACCAACATTTGATCAGTTCGCAAGTGTAGGATTTAATTACCATTTCCTCCATTTTCAGTATTACAGTAGATCTCATCAATGGTTCCATTTTATTATGCAATTTCCCTCATGCATGAAGTAGACAACTAGCTCATTAAACTCCATTTTTCTAGCTCATTAAAAATCTTCTTGTTTACATGATTTTTGGGAAAATATCGTTGTTTGATGTGGTGTAGGTATTTCAGAAGTAGAAAAAGATTTCATAGCAAGAAACCTCCTTCCAACTTCATCCATCCATGATCATTCCTCACTTTCATTAAGACCCTCACCAATTTCATCATTCTTCAAGGAAACTTCTTCAAGCATCTTGAGCAAATCCAACCATCTCCCAAATTTGGTTTTGAGTTTTGAGTGATCCTAAGAATTTTATCACTCCATTCCATCCACCAACCATCTTCCCTAAGTCTTCCATCACCTTCAACACCCAACGTTTTTCTCTTGTCTGTATCATGTAGAAATATAGGGAATCTTGTAGGTTTTTAGGACATCTTGTAGGTTTTCCTGTAGTGGCCTGTTTTAAGGCCGAATTGAGGGAAAAACTCTAGGAAGCCACCCAAGGTCACCTAAGGGTCTCCCAAACCTTCCAACCATCCACCAGCATCCCTAAGCCACCTGCACATCACCAAAAGAGATTAGCTTCCACACTTGTTTTTCCATAAAAAGAATAAAACAAAAAAAAACAGATTTATTTCAATCCTTTACATGCACAATAGTGATGTTTGATGTTTTGAACTTCCATGCTTAGGATAGTAACATTTAATACATGTTAGCTTGACATTCTTGTAAAGCATAGTTTATCAACAGTTAGTTAGGAAATTGTGTGTTTTTAGCATTAGATTTCAGTCCTTTTCCTTATTGTAGTAGACAAGCTTTCTCCTAAAGTAGATTTCTCTTTCTTTCATCAATAATCAAGCTTCTTCTGAATCCATAGAAGTTTAGCTTGAAAACCCTTGTGGTCTCTTGCCAGCTGAACAATGACAAAAGGTAGAACCATCACTTTTACTTATGTATACAACACTGTCACCTCCAAGTTTGTACGAACCCCAGGTTGATAAAGTAAAGTCGATAGCCCTAGGAGTTGCAACATTCTTGCTGCAACACTGGTGCTCATCACTTTTTGGCATCGTTGTTGGGGAGGCGTCTGAGTAATATGTGATTATTGCTTTCTTTCTTCCCTTTCTTGTTTATGATATTCTACTATTAGTTTCATTTATGCAAAAGTAATTTAGTTTTCTTTCTTTTCCATTCTGCATTCTTTTCTTTCCTTTCCATTATACAAGTAAGATTTCAATCAAGCAGTTAAATTTTCATTCAGTCAGTAGTTTTCATTCAGCATACAATTTCAATTCTGTGATTACTTAAAAAGTTTGAAAAAAACACAAAACACAACAAAACATTTTTTTCATGCCTCATAGGAATAGGGATAACTTAGGGAAATTTTTGCCAAATTCCCCCACTATTTCAAACAACCAACCTTCCTTCTTCTTCGGTGGCTATGAACTAGAGGAACCCTTAGGTGAGAAACCAGAAATATTTTAAGAACCTATAGGGGAAGAAGAAGAAGAAGAACCCTTTCCTACTGAACCAATGGCTGAAAATAGAAATGACAAAGGAAATAGGGAAAGAGTTGAGGGTGCCTTCCCCATCGGGGAAACCAATGGGGATACTAAGATGAAAAATATAAGCCCCTCTTCCCTTCCTGATTTCCATGGTCTAACCTCAGAAGATCTAGACACTTTCTTATTTGAATTTTTTGTCATATGCCGAACCTATGACTACACCAATGATGAGCATAGGTTGTAACTATTTCCATCCACTCTTAGGGATACAAATTTGCACTGGTTCATGGGTTTACCTAGAGATAACATCACAACTTGGGCTTAGATGCAGTAAGCCTTCAACAACAAGTATCGAGACTACTGTAGGTCTAAAGACACTAAAGAGGAAATTTTTAGGATGACCTTAGGCAATGATGAACCCCTAGAAGATTATAAAGAAATATTCCAGCTTAGCTACAAAAGGCGAGGTGCACACTTGACCCTGAGTCACTAAATTTGGTCCTGCTTAGAGGAGTAAGGGAAGATCTTCTAGATACACTAAACTTGTTAACAGGAGGGGATATGTACCAGTTACCCTATGAGGATATCAAGACTGTCTTTAGAAACCATTCTATGGCAACTAGGAAAAAGGGTAGGGGTAGTCAACCTATGGTTAGTCCATCCTCTTGTTGGGTTGTGTTATATTCTTTCCACATAGTTAACAGGGGGTTTGAGGGGTACTCGTAACCCCACTTTATGGGGTTCAGGGCAGCGCCCCGGAAAATTTTGGTTTTGGACCCTATGTTAGGTTGGGCGGACCCACCTATGGTTTTGTGCATGATTTTTGCACATGGTTTTGGACGCGATGGTTTTTTCGGTCCATGGTATTGGATGCTTCGACATGTCTAAATATGTATTGTAACATTGAAAGGAACATAATGAAAAATCAAGCTGGTAGTCCTGGTTTTGGGATCTAGTGGGAAATCTCTGTGTATATTTGTTTTATGTGTTATGCTCTCGCATTTTTATTTTTCCTGTGATTTAGAATTCTATGCAGGTAATTTCTGTACAGGGTTAAAACTTACATTTGGTATCAAAGTTGTTTTGGCTTCAAGGGGACACCTTTGTTGCTGAAGGGTTTCGCTCGGGCCTGTGGTAGACCCTGTTCAGTGGGAGATCTGCGAGATCGATTCTGGTGGTGAAAGAAGATGCGAGCAGCGGAAAGATAGAGATTGAGAAGTTCAATGGTCAGAGTTTTGAGTTGTGGAAACTCAAGATGGAGGATCTGTTGGTGGATAAAGATCAGTGGATCGCGGTAGATCCGGGTACTAAACCAACGGGAGTGACCGATGAAGAATGGAAGAAGTTGTATCGGAAGGCAAAAAGCACAATACGATTGTGTGTCTCAGATTTAGTATTGCTGAATGTATCAGGGGAAGCTACGACGAAGGCTCTGTGGGACAAGTTAGGGACTTTGTACCAATCTAAGTCTCTGGTGAATAAACTATTCCTGCG
>APFE031533150.1:138710-169887 GCA_000404065.3 Pinus taeda
TGACCCTCATGAGTTCTAAATGCTATTTTTGGAATGTCTTCAGTCTTCATTTTGATTTGATGATATCCTGAACGAAGATCCAACTTGGTGAAGTAAATTGATCAATGCAATTTATCAAATAATTCATCAATGATAGGAATGGGAAATTTATCTTTAATAGTGAGTTGGTTGAGCTCCATATAATCTGGACACATGCACCATGATCCATCCTTCTTGTGAACCAATATTGCTGGAGCAGAGAGAGAACTTTGACTAGGTTGAATTATACTAGCGTTTAGCATTTCTACAATCATACATTCAATTTTACTCTTTTGGGCATAGGGATATCTGTAAGGCCTGATGTTTGGAGGAACACTTCCTAGAATCAAATGAATAACATGATCATGATCATGAATAGGTGGGAGGCCTTTGGGAGTCTCAAATACCTTGGAATGATTGTCCAAGACTTTTTGGAGATCTAGAGAAATAGATGATTTCGATGTGGGAACCTCTAGTGAACATAATTGTGCAATTATGCCTCGTTTTTCTTTATTTAGAAGATTTGTCATTCCGTTAGAGCTTATTATCCTTCTCGGTTTCCCTGTGATACCCCTTAATTGAACTTCCTTTCCTTTTGAAGAAAATTTCATGAAAAGATCTTGAAAATTAAAAGCTATTGTACCCAAGGATTGTTTCCATTGGACTCCTAGTACAACATCAACACCACCAATTGGAATGGAAAGCATTGGGCTATTCAATACATATTCTCCCATGGATAGCTTGATATTATGGCACTTTCCTGAGCGATTTATGGTTCCTCCACTTGCAACCATCACTTGACACTCTGGTGCTGGATATAGGAAGCAATTAAATTACTTGGCTATCTTACAATGAATAAAATTATGGGTACTGCCTGAATCAATCAACACTATTACCTTTTTCTTCTTGATATGCCCTTCTATCTTGATAGTTTGAGGAGTGGTAATTCCAACCAATGCATTACAGGATATTGTTGGATTCATTTCTTCTTTCTCTAGGGTTTGTTCCTGGTGTATATCCTCTTCTTTTGATGTTTCTTATTCCTTTTCTTCCTCCTCTTCATAATCTATGTAAAATAATTTCTTCTTAGCACACTTATGACCTTTAGTATATTTTCTATCACAATTGTAACAAAGCCCTTTTTCTCTTTTTTCTTCCAATTGTTGTGGTGTCAACCTTGTAGGTTGTGGATAGCTAGGGGCAACAACACTTCCATCTTTATGGTTGTGAGTGTTATTCTTCCTTGTTTCTATAATTTTGGTTTCCATTTTTCTTGCCAATATGAACACCTTCTCCAATGAATTAGGTTCCCAAAGGTGAACCTCATGTTGGATGGTATCCTTTAAAGTCCCTATGAACACATCAATCTTGTGATCCTAAATATATTTTACCCTTATATTCAATTTTTGGAAGTCCTCGATGTGCTCCATCATTGAACCCTTTTGTTTGATATTTATCAATTGGTTAAAAAAAGTGTTGCTTTTTGTATCCTCATAATGTGCTATCATTTCATCCATAAAATTAGCCCAAGTGACAATTTGTTTACTACAGTAAATCCATCGATACCATACAAACTAATTTTGTTCCAAATATAAAGTTGCAATGTGTACCTTTTGGGTGTTTTGGACATTATGGATATTGAAAAATTGCTCCATCTATAGTGTCCATGTTGCGGGATCCTTGCCATCAAACTTCCTCATATCGATCTTTGGAACATGGTGGTTCTTAGATCCAATGTTAGAGTCCATGAAATCATGATTAACATTTATTTTGTTCTCATCACAAGTTTCCTTTACTACCCTTTTTCCATTAGTAAGCATTTATTGTAGAAATTTTGTCAAATCTTCCATCTTAGCTTCCACGCCTTTCTTTAAATCATCCATCTTAGCTTCCACGACATCTATCTTAGCTTCCACACCATCCATCTGAGCTTCTACGCCTTTCTTTAAACCATCCATCTTAGCTTCCACGCCATACATCTTAGCTTCTACTTCTTTCTTTAAACCATCCATCTTAGCTTCCATCACTTTTTGTGCGAGTGAAATTTGTTGCGATTGTTCTCATAATTTTGATATACCATGTTGCATTTCTTCCTCTTCTTCATGAGTCATGTTAGAGCTTTCAATTTGCTTACTAGGTGTTTCCATTTTCTTCCTTCGGGGCATGAATTACTGATAATAATGCTTCACTATTCCCTTTGAATTTCTTCAAACTAATTTTTCAAACCAAACTTATGCAAAAAAAAAAAACTACACACCTTTCTTCACTTTATAGGAGCTCGATATTGAACGACTGTAACTCTATAAGTTCGGATCGCTAAGGTTTGAAATTGTGACCTGAAGTATCCCTCTGTGATTTATTTCTAATGCCACCACTCTGATCAAAATTGGATTCTCCAAAAAAGAGTTATGCCCCACCTCCCAAGATGCCTGACTTATATACTTGTTCAGTAGAGCGAACTTGTAGGAAGTGCCACGTGTTACTGTTTCGATCTTCAGACCTAAAAAAAATACATGGAAAAGTGTAGTCCATCCTATTTCTGTATTTTTTTATGAAATTGCAATCCGATTCTTAGAGAGAAATTTATGACGATTTTCCCAAGGTCTCATGTTTATAATGTAATTCAGGAGTTTACAAAAACCATAACTTCCTCAGATTATATTTATGAAAATGTAGCTATATGGGATCTAAAATTTAGACTCGAGCTTCACCATGATTTCTTATCAAATGGGTTTTAATTTTAGAGTCTGAAGCTTTGCAAGAAAAAAATTATAGTGAACCTTCCAGGATGTCCTATTTTAGATGAAATTCTGGAGCTTTCAAAAACCCTAACTTCCTCAGATCATAGCTACGAAAATGTAGCAATACAAGATCTGAAATTTGGATTTGAGGTTCACACCGATTTCTTCTGAAATGGGTTTGCTTTTTAGCTTATGAAACTTTGTAGCTAAATAGTTATAGCGAAAAGTCCACAATGACCTGTTGGGAGCAGTGAAACCCTAGAATCCAAAGCTCTGATACCAAATGTTATGAAACCAACTCACAACAAGATAGAAAAGATAGATCAAAAACTTAGAAATCAACCTCTTTGAGGGGGAAACCTCCTTTACATTACACAAATTAACAATTCTTTGATGATATAAATGAAAAAACCTCCTTTCTATATATAGGAGTCTAAGGGGTCACAATATAACCAAAGCCAACATAAAATAATAATAAAAGGGCACAAAAATAACAATAGTCGGCTTCTATGGGGCACAATAATAACAATATGGGGACAATAGGGGCACAACAATAACAATAAGGGATACAATGACAATAGTAATGGGGGAATCATTAGTATTATAGGGACCTAACATAAGAGGAAATAAATGTTCATCCCCATGCACTCATGCATTCACATTCTCGACCCTCACTCTAGAAAAGTCATTCTCGTCCCCAAGCACAGGAGAGGAAAACTTCATTTTTTCCAGTACAGGACTTCCTATAGGATCCTACAAGAAATTCTACAAGATCACACAGGAATCCTATAGGATACAATCTGGCATTGTACAAGATTGGCAGAGAGCAATTTCATAGGGTGAAACACAAGGGTTAGCTACAACAAGCACTATGAGGAGGTAGGCTCTACATTTCCTTCTAGTTTTCCAAGTAAAAAGAACAGAAAAATCTCCTAGTTTAATTGAAATTGATAGCTATATAAGGGAATTGTATCCACGGAAAATTTAGTCCCAGTTCCTCCTTTATTAAAATTTTGTATCATACATCTCTACTCCTCAAATTCACCAGACAAAATGAAAAGGGGGTTTAATCGAAGGGATCCCATTAATACTGTAAGGATTCACCAACACCCTCCTGTGCTAGAAATATTCACAAGGCAGAATTGGATGGGTTACTTTGAGAAATTGAGGGGGTACAATGATGAAGTAGCCAGAGATTTTTCTCTCTCCCTCATTCCACAGACCAGGACCCATGCCACTGTTGTGGTTAGAGGCCTTTGCATATAGCTCACCCATGAACTCATAAGAAGAATTACCACACTTCCCTTAAGAGTGCCTTGGAGAAAGGAAGACAAGGGAAATAGCCAAACTTCCAAGAAGAAATTCTTTCTAGAGGCAGAGGAGCCAATTGAAGACAAAATCAGAGTGATGAGAGCAAGCCTACCATACCCTTGGAATGAGGTAAGCTACCATCTTATAAAATACATATCAAGTGAAGGTAGGTATAGTGTGGTATATGGATATCACTTTAGGATTCTTCAAGAATTGAGGTTTGGAGCAGAAAAACCTCCTCGTGACAGGCTCAACATACCATACTTCCTTCTGCAATCATTGATAGATATGAGCATAAAGGTGCAGGAAGGTAACTACTAAAAGTTAGCCCACCATGGGTTAATTAGAATCATCATAGAAGATACCCTCCAAAACATCAAAATTCTTATCCAATGGGAATTTTTTAGAGACATGCAGACAAAGGAGGATATGAAAGCCCTCACATATGATATTAGCCCTACTGTCAGTGAAAAGGATGAAGAAGAGACTGAAATAGATGAAGAAGAAGCAGAGAGGGATGAAGAGGAAATAGATGAGGAGGAAGAGGAAGAGAAATAGAAGGGAGGTGATGAAGAAACAAAGGAAGAAGTCAAGGAGGGAACTGATAAATGAGATCAAGATATAGAGGGAGAAGAAGAGGAAAAAGAAAAAGGTGAAAAGGGCAATGGAAAAGAGGAGGCAGAGGACAAGGAGGAGTCACCCATGGTGTCTCCAGAACCCACCGAGAAAGAGGTGGCATCTGCCCTCACTTCCCTTATCACCCTTATCAAACAAAAAGGCAAAATACATAAGCAAACCCCATTATACTTTAGAACAAGGAAAAGTATAAGGATAAGACAGGGAAAACCTCAAACTCCAACCAAGATTCCCATTGTTATTGAGGACTCATATAAGCAGCAGGAGAAGATGGCTCCTCTCATAAAAACTCAAGGAGAAGGATTCTCAATACAAACCTCCCCTAAGTCTCCTATCACTTATGAGAGAAGGCCTATGACTAGATCTACCTCATCCAAAGGAAAAGACATCCTACAGGATACACATCAGGACCTACATGAAGCAAAGGTAGTCCTATAGGAAAATCAGAAATTGGATAGGGAAGCAAGTATGCAATAAGAAATAAAGAGAGAGGACCTAGAGCTAAGGGAACCTAGTCCTCAACCTAACCTTGACTCATACTACAAATTTATTGAAGGGGGTAGGGTCATTCCACAAAAATTTGCCATCCCATTATTTTTTGAGCTTGAGAAAGAAAGGGCCAGAACACATAGATGGATGCATATTTCCAATTCCAAGGGAGTGGAAGACATTGGTTACATGGAGGAGAAACTCAAAGATATGGGTAGAGAACTAATTAGCCTGAGGGACAGAGAAGCCAGAATCAAAACCCAGTTGGAGGTAGAAAATGCATGGTTAAAAGGACAACTACAAGAAAGAGAGAGTCAATTCAAATCCATGGCCAGTCTATCTTTGCAAGAAATCCAATGCAGGATTCCAGCTAAGTCTTATGCATTATACCTTAAGGAATAGTGGTTGCAGTTCCAAATCAAGACTCTAGCACAGAAAGACACTATGCCATTCCAGGATTATAGATAGTTCATTGATATTTGTGATCAAAGGAAATTGGAAGATAGGGCTAAGATGTCTAAGTTCTACTTGCATAACATGGCCTTGACATATATGAATGTATAGGACCCTAATGCAAAGCTAGGGGATTTACAGTTGATGGCCTTGGCATCATGGATGAACCATGAGGAAGAAAGGGTTGCAGAAATGAAGAAGATATTGGCGAGGGAAAAAACAAAGCCTCTGATGATAAGAGATGAGAAGTCAAATCCAATGGCTATCAGCAGCACATATAATTTAATTTCAAGTAATCATCAACTTGCACCTAGGTATCTTGCTGCCCAAATAGCAAGCAATTACACATTTTGAGGATATGTTCAAATTGTTAGGGGATGACATCATGCAAGCTTTCCAAAGGAGATAGAATACTTTGCCATACAGTTTGAAAATAATAGAGTACCATTCTCCTCAAAGGATGAGAGAAGCACTGACCATGACACCCATGTACAAACAAACCATCCAAAGGCTCAAAGTCAATTGGATTGGCTTGAGACTCAGTCTACAACTGCTCTTGGGGATGTTAGAAGAAAGGAAGGAAGAGGAAGAAAGAAAGCAGTGGGAGGAGTTAGAAAGGAAGGAAGGATTCTATGCACAAGAAGAGGAAACCACAACAGAAGCATGGGATATTAAGGAGGCCACTAGAGCTATGGAAGACATGGATATTGATTGAGTTACTTAGATGACGAAAAACACTTTCAATAGGGGGATGATGATGAACCTCATCATTGGGTAACTATATGGACCTTCATTCACCTCCTAGATTAGTCAAATCAACTCTTCTCACAACTTACTACATGTTTTGATTATATTTTTCTTGATGAGATGAGCTAAAGCGAGATATTATGCCTAGTGGACTAATGTGCATTGAATGCAGGTTTGTGAGAGAAAATCAGGGAATTTTGGAAAGATTAAGGGATGAAACCCAAATGGGACAAGGAAGAGAGATTGTAGGAGCTAAATCCTCCTCATTTACTCCTCACTCATTTTAATATTCCTCCATCAATAACACCAGCTCAGAGTACAAGTAGCCAATTCATGAAGATCAAAAGACAGCTGAGCAAGTCATAGTCAAAGAGTTAGTTCATCTTGAGTTTGGGAGCCAAGCCTCCCTATATTTAAGGAATTTGTTGGAGACTTAAATTAAATAAATAAAGAGGCCTAGATCCTCCTTAGGGTTTGAATTTTTGTTGTAAAAACACTAGTTATTTTTGAGTGCCAAACTTGTGGAAGACATTGCTATGTAATTTTATGTTTTGATAATGAGAATGAGCCTTTTCATGATCCAGTATTGAGTTAACTCAGAGGACTGAATCTATTGGGTTAGGGCCTAACCCTAGCACCAAATACTCCTCTTATTTTATATGTATGCTTAGATTAGTTTCATAGATTCATGGTTAAATTGTCCTTAGAAGTATATCATTGCAAGTAGTGTAGATTTGATTAGTTTGTTTATTAGTTTTCTTCCATTTGTGGTTTACTTTAGCAGTAAGTTAGAAGGGATGAAATGAACACAAAAAAGCTATCAATGGGTGTCTTGGCCTCACTTCTTCCTTTAGGGAACATGATTTGAAGAAAGGACCCCTCTGTAGCCCCAAAAAGACAGATTTCTACTTTCTCATAGAATTTAGAGTTTATTGTACTTGAACCAGCATTTGATCAGTTTGTAAGTGTAGGATTTAATTACCATTTCCTCCATTTTCAGTCTTACAGTAGATCTCATCAATGATTCCATTTTATTCCACAATTTCCCTCATGCATGAAGTAGACAACTAGCTCATTAAACTCTGTTTTTCTAGTTCATTGAAATTCTTCTTGTTTACATGATTTTTGGGCAAATATCATTGTTTGATGTGGTGTAGGTGTTTCAGAAGTAGAGAAATATTTCATAGCAAGAAACCCACTTCCATCTTCATCCATCCATGATCATTCCTCACTTTCACTAAGACCCTCATCAATTCCATCATTCTTCAAGGAAACTTCTTCAAGCATGTTGAGAAAATCCAACCATCTCCCAACCTTGGTTTTGAGTTTTGAGTGATCATAGGCATTTTATCACTCCATTCCATCCACAAACCACCTTCCCTAAGTCTTCCATCACCTTTAGCACCCATCATTTTGCTCTCGGTTGTATCCTGTAGAAATACAGGGAATCCTGTAGGTTTTTAGGACATCCTGTAGTGGCCTGTTTTGAGGCCAAATTGAGGGAAAACCTCCAGGAAGCCACATAAGGTCACCTAAGGGTTTCCCAAACCTTCCAACCATCCACTAGCATCCCTAAGCTGCTTGGCACACCACCAAAAGAGATTAGCTTCCACACTTGTTTTTCCATAAAAAGAATAAAACGAAAAAAAACAGATTTATTTTAGTCCTTTACATGCACAATAGTGATGTTTGATGTTTTGAACTTCCATGCTTAGTATAGTATCATTTAATACATGTTAGCTTGGAATTCTTGTAAAGCATAGTTTCTCAGCAGTTTGTTAGGAAATGGTGTGTTTTTAGAATTGGATTTTAGTCCTTTTCCTTATTGTAGTAGACAAGCTTTCTCCTAGAGTAGATTTCTCTTTCTTTCATTAGTAATCAAGCTTCTTTTGAATCCATAGAAGTCTGGCTTGAAAACCCTAGTGGTCTCTCGTGAGCTGAACAGTGAAAAAATGCAGAACCATCACTTTTACTTGTGTATACAACACTGTCACCTCCAAATTTGTATGAACCCCAGGTTGATAAAGTAAAGCTAGTAGCCCGAGGAGTTGCAGCATTCTTGCTACAATACTGGTGCTCATTAGATTTCTCTCGGAAGTGCTGGATTTTATTCATGTATAAGAAAGACCAAACATTCTCCAAGTTTTTTGAATTTAAAGCACTTGTTGAGAAAGAAACTGGCAATAAAGTGAACACTCTCAGGAGTGATAAAGGAGGTGAGTATATGTCGAATGAGTTTGGAAATCTATGTTTAAAGGAAGGCATTTGACAGGGGTTGAAAACACCCCACAACCCATAACAAAATGGGGTGGCTGAGAGGAAGAAAAAAAGTATTATGGAAGCAACGAGGGTGATGTTGCATGATGAAGGCCTATATCTACACTTGTGGGATGAATCATTCAACACAATGGTCTATTTGCAAAACAAGGGTCCTCATAATATTCTTGGAATGAGTACACTAGAAGAATTTTTTTGATGTGTCACACTTTAGGATATTTGGAGAATCAGTATATTTCCATGTCTCCAAGGAAGTAAATAAAAATCCAGAGTCGACAATAGTGTTGGGGATATTTGTGGGCTACATTGATATACCTCACAACTATTGTGTGTGCCTGCCATCGCTCATAATAACAATTTCTCCAAGGGATGTGAATTTGAATGAGGAAAAACCAATGAGGTGTTCTCTTTAGAGGGAGCTTTAGTTGCATGTAGATCAGGAGCTTTTGACTTCAAAGGAAAAACCTCAAGAAGTTGTGGAGTAGCCACAAGCAGAGGAACAAAGAGTGGAGACAACACTCAAGAAAAGACATCTAGAGAACTTAGGAAACAAACTAGGGAAGCTAAAAGATTATTGCAGGATGCTAGAGAGAATGTGGGAGCACCCACATCACAGCACATGCAGAGGAGGTCACTAGATCGGTACACTAGAAACATGGCTCTAATGACTAATCTAGTAGAGACAGAACCGACCTCATTTGAGGAAGCATTAGAGTAGCCTGTATGGGTTGATGCTATGGTAGAGAAATATGATTCCATTGTCAAAAAAAGTGTTTGGGAAGTGTTCCCAAGACCAACAGACAAATCAGTGGTAGGTTCGAGATGGATTTACAAGCTAAATCATGCAGCATACATAAGCATAGAGAAGCACAAGGCCAAATTTTTGGCCAAGGGGTACTCTTAGGTTGAAGGGATTGACTATGAACAAACCTTTTCTCCCAAAGAAAGGTACTCTTCCATCAAATCATTTCTTTCTTCGGCTACATATATGGGGTGGAAGATCCACCATATGAATGTGAAGACAACATTCCTCAATGGAGTTATTGAGGAGGAGGTGTACATTGAACAACCTGAAGGTTTTGAGACCTTTGACAAAGAGTCACATGTGTGTAGACTCAAGAAAGCATTGTATGGGTTGAAGCAAGCACATCGTGCTTGGTACACTAGGATTGATAGCTACCTCACTGGTTTGGGCTTCGCCAAAAGTGAAGTGGATCCAAATCTTTACCACATTTTGGTAGAAGGTAAATTGTTGATTATTGTCCTATATGTTGATGACTTGATTTTGATCAGTGATGAAAAACTTATCAAGTATTGCAAGGAGGACCTTGCAACAGAGTTCAAAATTAATGACATGAGTCTCATGCACTATTTCCTTGGTTTGGAAGAATGGCAAGGAGAAGGGGAACTTTTTTCTCTTAGGGAAAGTATGCCAAGGACATACTTCAGAAGTTCCACATGGATAGATGCAAACCCATGGAGACTCCTCTTGCGACCAACTAGAGGAAACATGATGCCACTTCAGGTGAGGAAGCAGATCCTATCGTGTAAAAGTGTTTCACTTCAATTTGTCACCATGACACTTGATCAGTTTATGGATATTATTACCATACATGAACATGTTGAAACCAACTCCCTTAGAAGTTCAACGACTCAAAATATGCTAAAGACCATGAGAAATTTGGGTCAAATAGCTATCACACCTTGTTATGTTCCACCTGGGCCAATTTCTCTAGTGTTTACCGCACATGCGCTAAAATTTACTCTGAGAATAGCATAGACCCATGCTCTGTTTGTAACTATAAATCCATGTAGGCGAATTCTAGAAAGTAAAAATAAAAAGTGCATTCTAGAAACATAGTTGGTCAGATATTTCCCAACTGAAAGCTTCCAGGTGATGACTATTCGAACTATAACCCTCATAAGATGCATCTCCATCCCTTTTCTCATCATAACATAATCCTTCATTAAAGGAGGTTCATCCTCTTCTTAGGGATATGAAACTTCCCCCTATTTGATCTATAAAAGGACTAGAGGGTGGAGGGATGAAGGAGGTCAGAATTTAGAGAATACAAACTTATGTTATTAATTTGAGATTGGAGAGCTTGTTATCTAAGGAGGATATTGGAGGCATTTGGGAGGGACCTCACAACATCAAGGCAAAGGTTGTAAGGTTCCTCTTATCTTATGATTAATACAAATGAGCACTTTCTCCCATTTATTTTGTATTTTGTGAATGATGAATAGTTTTCAATTGTTTATTATGTTCATTAAGGCAAGTTCAATCCTTAATTTACTTGATCATTAAGCTAAGTTGTTTGAATTACTATATCACATGTGCCTTTGATCCTTTTTATGGTTTATGTTTGTAGGTTCTACCAAGCATTGAAAAGCTACATCAAGTCACAACTAGAGATCTTCATCAGGCACTTAGTGAAACCGGTAAGAGGTCTATCCATTAGTTATACTTCTTGTAATTCAGATAAGTTCAACTTAGGGAATGAGTCAATTCATTTGTCATGATTGTGTATATTTTTCATTTAGGATCTAGGGAGATCGCTCTTGTCTGCAAGAGGGATTGTCCAGTGTAACAAACTGGCGAGCATACTGGGGAACATCTATGTTCTCGTCTTTTTCCTTAGCCTCGCTTTCTGATTTATCCAACCCCGAGTCTTCATAAATTAATGGCTTTTTAGATCTGATTAGTTGATTTTAGATTTTTTATTTTATTTTTTCTTTAAGTTTTCCTCCTTGCACGGTTTCTGTTTGTACACAAAGCACATCTTTGTGCCCTTTTTTCCGTAGCAACTGAGCACATGCGCTCTATTGCCTACTGGAGACCTGCACAGGCCATGAAATGTTTTGAAAAGTTTGTTATAGCTTTGACCCAACTTAAATTTTTCTTTCTGGAAGTTTCATTCTATTTGTTTGGAATACATGTTGTCTTTTATGAACTTAGTTGATTGATTTGTTAATGATTTTTTAAAAATTATGTCTTTTTGGAAGAATACATTAGGGTTTTCACTGGTTGATTTACTAATTGATCAACACAAGTTTGAATGTGTTTTTGTGATTGATATTCTTATTTTGTTATATAAAGTACACTCGTTAAGATTTAAAAATTGTTTATTTGTAGTCAAAATTACTTTTAATTAGAAATTAGGGTTTCTGAAGACCTTGTGCTTTTGTGAAAGAATCATGGCTATTTTTTCTTGATAAAGGAAGTTGTTGCTTTCAACTTGGGAAAATTTTTGTGATTACATTGTTATTGTCATCAAATTCACGCAATCATAGGGGAATATGTCTTTTTCTCCATCTTCTTGATTGATTTCTGTATGCTTGAAAGTTTCAAGTAATTAGAAGAAAATAATGTTTTAGTTTATTTTGGTAGTTAGGGAAATATGGAAATTAGTTTGTTGATTGCATTTTACATTACAAAAATAGTGAAATTGGTCATTTTGGGAAAAGTCGAAAAGTTGTAAGTTGTTGCA
This sequence comes from Pinus taeda, assembly GCA_000404065.3. Classification (NCBI taxonomy): domain Eukaryota; kingdom Viridiplantae; phylum Streptophyta; class Pinopsida; order Pinales; family Pinaceae; genus Pinus; species Pinus taeda. Next base: position 150,874 of record APFE031533150.1, read on the forward strand.
TTTTATTTCTCAAAAATCAAAGGAAACTCTTTCTTTTCTCTAAATAGAATTTCATCGAAATTGAAAGTTGCATTTGAATTTTAGAGTGCATTAAGATTTTGAGTCATGTCACAACATCATAAGTTTCACCTCCATCAGTCATTGAGTAAAAGAACAACTTAATAATACATTACTAATTAAAATTCACCTAGAATTTTATATTTTTTTAGGGCTCTTTTCACCTACAGAAGTGTAGGGCTTTGGAATAGGGAAAGAAGTAAAATTTAAAAAGCTACAAACAAACAATAGAATCTTGAGTTAGGGAGAGAAAATCCAAGTATTTTTGTTTTTCTCTCAGAAGCTCTTCTTAGACATGAGTTAAGCATGAGATCATGTCGAATCTGGTGAAGTGATCCAACCAAATTCATTGGCCTAGATACAGTGATTTACATGTATTACAATGGTACCGAAAGGTACTTGGGGTCACCTTAAAGTAAATATCCAATTGATCACGTGGAGGAGTCTTCAAGGGGATTGAGGTTGTTATACTGCCCTTGTGTGTACGTCTGATCTACGACTGTCCCCCTATGTAAAATTGTTGTATTTGGTGAACACATTGACTGTAATCCTAGGGATATACCTAAGGTGATAGTAGAGGGAAGGTCCCATAATACCTGGAAAAAATGTTGGCTAGACTCACTTGGACTCTCTAGAGGGTAATCTTTGCTCAGGATGGTTTATAGCAGAGTTACTTGCACCAAATAGTTTCATTAAGTAGGTTGTTAGGGTAACTGGTCCAAATACTAATTTTCTATAAAATTTTCACCTTGATCTCTTCGATGTTGGATTTCATCACCAACTATTATATATTGATCTTTGTGAAGAGTAAGTTTGTGTGGTTTGAACTCCTAGACTTTTAGCGCGTGTTACTTTCTGTGTTGTTTTTTTTAACCTTTTTAGAGATTTTAGGTGTAATTTAGATATTGTGTGACTAATAAATTTAAAATTTTTCATTGTGACGGAACTACCAAGATAATCACGAAGGATAATCAGGGATCCCCCTGTGTATACACTGAGTAAGTTAGAAAATATTAAAGAAAAAAAATCTAAATCATTTGAAATTGGAGCTGCAACAACAACTGAAACTTCTACTATTATAGATTTTGATGTAAGAGGAACTGAAGTTAATCAACCTATAAAATCTACTATTTTAGGCATTGAAGTAACAAAAACTAAATTGGATCAAACTTATAATTTAACATCCCACTCAGCAACAACTGATTTACAAATTATTGAACTCGTTCAACCTGAATCAGATACCAGAGAATCTTCCAATAGAAACCCTGTTTCTGAACCAGATCTTGATGAACTTGAGTCTGATATTTTTGAGCCTAAAATTCATACATCTTCTACAACACATATTCCAGATCCTCCACTTTCATCGTGTGTGAAACATATCATTACTGATAGTCTTCCTCCTGGTATTATTTCCATTGAATAATTTATTTCAAATGAAGAGGAAGAACCTATAGTTTCTACCAGTGAACCTGTAGATATCTCAGAACTTTTGTTTCGATCTCTTCACCCCGACCCTTGGTATTTTACACCCTTGAAATTTTTAAAGCAAGGGATCCACGTTACATGACTCATTCTACCATACCTGGTTTTAATTGGTCCACAATGATTCCTATAAATGACGTGTCATGTACATCCATGTATTCCACTTCTCCGAAGTCCACATTGTATGGTGGTTTTTTACCACCTTGATATCACTCTCTCACAGGAGCTTATTTAGGATCTTCTTCCTCATATTCATATTCAAACATGTCAACTAGTATAATTAACCCTACCAATGAAGGTTTGACATTTGAACAAGCCATTAATATGATTTTTGGTAATGTTGGTAATCCACGAGCTAACCCAATAGGTGGTTATTTTCCACTTAGGGGGTAACCATCGTATCCTCCACTTGGAGGATAGCCTTTTGGTGGACCTTACCTTACAGCTGGGGGGTGAACCCCCGCCAGAAACTACTTTAACTATGCTCAAATTCCTTAAACCGGTTTTGATCAGCCTGTTATGCCTCAACTCGCCCTTGGAATTCCTTACCCTGGATTGAATAAAATCTGGAACCCTTCTCAACAGTTAATTCTTGTTGCTTCTCAGGTGCCTTTGTAGCAACCTGGTCAAACTCTTGGACAACCTATATAGCAACTACCTTTTCAATGTATGTCTTCTCAAGTCCAACCAACCATCCATGCTACCTCATCGACACCTGCATAACAATCACTTCAATAGTGTACCCAAAGTACCCATCAAACTGTAGGGCTGTTTGCTATGGTAGCGTATGTTCAGAACCTAGGTTCAAGTTCACCTAGAACTCCCATCCCAGGATTATCGCAAATAACTGTCCCACTTACATCACAGGTTACTCTGCAACCTCTTGTTCAGTCTTTACCTCAGGCATCTGGTTTTCAATCCATTCCTACGATTCCATCAACACCTCAAATACCTATTGTTCAGCCTAGTGTTCCATATATGCAAGTACCCTTTCAAGGGATATCTTTCCAAGGTTTACCCTAGAGTCGGTTTTTTCAAGATACACCTTTTCAAACTCAATTTCTCCAAGGTCAACCCTTGCAAACCCAAGCCTTTCAAGGATAGTTTGTTCAAGGTCAAATGGGTCAGAATCTCCCCTTCCAAAATCAACCATGCCTAGGTCGTACGTTTCAACAACCTATTCAACCACAACATTGTATGGATGATTTTGGATACCCAGCTGTTATGCAGATTCCAACTGCTAAGGTGATCCTAGGATATCCTGGATATCCTCCTCCAAGTACGGGACTCACCCCTTAGGGTTATCAATATCCATCGCAGGTCCCTAATCGCCAGTTGCCTTTCATTGCAACTTTGGATTTGCCTAACCTATCTCGTTTAACTAATGATCCACTTCTTTATTTACCCTATTGGTAAGCTATTCCTACTAATTTACCTAGTGATATTCCTAAGTTTGAAGGTAAGTCTGGTGAATATCCATCCAACCATGTCATGACCTACCATCTTTTGAGCACGTCCAACTCCTTAAACGACGATTCTATTAGATTACGACTTTTCCAACAAACCCTAATTGGTTCATCATCCAAGTGGTATGTAGAATTGTCACACACTTCTTTCAACACATTTAATGCCCTTGCTACAACCTTTTTGACCCATTTTCAGTTACCCATTTGGTATGACAATGGAACTAAACTTTTGACTTCTTTAAAGAAGATCCATATCTAAGATCACATTCACAAATGGAGATGAAGACGTTCCCTAGTTAAAGTTTACATTCCAGACCAGATTATGGCCGAATGGTTCATAAAGTCACTTTTACCAGTAATAACTGAAGATGTGGCCAAAGGGGGTGTTGTAATTGGAGAGCAGGTAATTTCCCGCACTCAATATATCGATCTTGTTTATACTTAGTCTAGTACTTTGTGTGAAAATATCCCAGATTTACCCTGATCTACTCCAAATAATCCACCTCTTCCAGAATCACATGCTGTAGATGACATGATTGGTTCTGAGAGACAATAGACTAAGAAGAAAAATAAAAATTCTAAAAATGTTCAAGTTTCGGCTCTTTCTAATTCACCTGATGAAGATCTCCTAAAATTACTTCCAAAATCAACACCGTAGATTCATCTACTGGCAAGGGTAAGTCATCTGGAAATAAGAAAAATGGAAAAGGAAAAACTAAACAAGACAACCGCTCTAAGGAGAAATCAACCAAGAATGAACCGTCTGACGAAAATAGGAAACCTCAATATCCTTGCTTGGTTTGTGAGGAAGATTAGTACACTAAGGAGTGCCCTCATCGAACCGAAGTTTCCAAATTCATCAAAAGTTTGCCCACACCTGCTGTTTTGAAGGATCCTTTTCCTCAAGACAGTAAAATGGTCTCTCACGACCAGTCCTCATCATCCCCATCAGTAGTATCATAATGATGTCTTCCAAAGTTATGGTAACAACAAGATCCAAAGATTGCATGTCAAAGAGTCCTGATGAAAATGGAGATGACTCCAGTTCATATGGTCAAAATTCCGCGTCTACTCTTGCTTCTTCTGAACCATTACACATTGAAAAAACAAATCCTGATATGGTAATTCGTCTTCCTGCTAAGGGCATGCTTTGTATGTTAGCCTTTAATCCTCATGTGAGGGCTGCCGAAAATTTTAACATCGTCAAAGATCTAGCTATGTCACCTTTGGCCATGTATGCCCTTGAAGTGCTGCGAACTTGTCCAGTGCAAAGGAAATTATTATTATCAGCCATAGGAGCTGTAGATGCTCTAGAATCCCATTTGATTATTTTCAATCTCAAGAATCATGTCCCACGTCTCCCACACCAACTAGCTTTTCAGATACTAGTTCACATAAAAAATCTACAAGTTTTTCAAATGGTGTTTGACGAAGGAGCATGAAAACGTATAATTTCCATTACCTATTGGAAAGCCTTGGGTTCTCCAACAATCAATCAATCTCCCATGACTTTGAAAGCCTTCGATGGAAGAGGTTTTCATCCATATGGACTTTTGAATGATTTACCAATCAAATTAGAGGGGAAAACAATTGTGATAGACGTTGAGGCTGTTGATGCACAACTTGATTGCAACCTTTTGCTTGGTCGGAGCTAGACTTATGCCATGGCAGCAATAGACTGTCATATTTTAGGATGATTATGTTTCTTCAAAAAGGAAAAATTGTGAAAGTAGATGAATTATCCTACTATACCTCTGACCCTAATTCTACCGGGAGTATCACATTTGTTGGAAAATTGACCACTTCATATGAAGAAGTTGGTGTTGACCTGCTCAAAGACTCATCTTTGATGGGAACTTTCACATTCCCTCCACTCGTTCTTCTTTAGAATGAAACATAGAACAACATGATTACATCAAGTAATTTCGAAATGGGAGATCCATGGAAAGTAACATCAGAATCGGAAATGATCTTATATGGCGATGAAATTCCTCGTAGTCCTTTTGAGTTAGCCTATGAGGCCATTCAGTATTTTTCCAACCCATCAACACCTTATGATAATCAAATGAATATGTTTTTTGATGAATATTCTCATTTGTCACACTTGGGACCAATCTCTATGCCTGATCCTTTTAACAAATATTTTTTAACTCATGAAGGGATTATGGAAGTTATGACCTTGGATGAAATTCCATGGGACGATACTCATGATTGTTCAGCTTTATTACCATCCTTTGATAAAATTGAGAATAATTTTTCATCATTATTTTCATATAAGACCCTTAACGACCCTCAAAATCCAATATCTACCCTTTCTTCCAATTCTGAATAGAATTTAGGGAACATATCGGAAAGAGCACCTATCAATATCTCAGTGAAACCCGAAACAATTGAAAATATTCATATAGGAGCATTTTGTTTGTTAGAAGATATTTCAACTTACAAAGCCCTATTTAAGGAATTTCGTGACATTTTTGCCTGGTCCTACAAAGAGATGCCAGAAATCGACCCTAGCATTGTTGTACATGAAATAAAAACCTATCCAGATGCTAAGCCAGTGAGACAACGATTATGTCCTATACATTCACGAAAAGCTGCTGTTATGAAAACAAAGGTTGAGAAATTTTTAAAAGTAGGATTATTTACCCTATTCCTTTAACTGATTGGGTATCAAATATTGTGCTCGTTAATAAAAAGAAAGGAACTATTCGAGTATGTGTTGATTATTGAGATATCAATAAAGCTTGTCCCAAGGACAATTATCCAACTTCATATATCGACCAAATTGTCGAAGACTGTGATGGAAATGAATTTTTTTCCTTTATGGATGCATTTTCAGGCTACAATCAGATAAACATACTCCTTGCCAATCAATATAAAACCACATTTATATGCCCATGGGGAACGTTTTCTTATCGCAAACTCCCATTTGGCCTAAAAAATGTTGGCACGACTTTTAAACGAGCAATTCTTACGCATTCCACGATATCAAGCATATTTTTCAACCTTATTTAGATGACCTCCTGACTCATTCCATGAAATAGCAGGATCACTCAATGCACTTAAAAGCGATTTTCATTAGGTGTCGACATTACAATACTCGCTTGAATTTGCTCAAATGTGTTTTTTGTGTGCAATCCGGTCCCCTTCTAGGTTTCATTGTTTCAAAAGAAGGAATTGATGTCGATCCACTCAAGGTAGAGGAAATTTTGAATTTGTCTACTCCTTCTAGCCTGACTCAACTCCAAAGTTTTCAAGGGAAAGTAAACTTTTTTCATAGATTCATCCACAATTATGTTGAACACAATGTTTTACTTGATTATTGAAAAAGGGTATTCCATTTTTCTAGGATGAGCTTATTGATAGATATTTTGATGCATTAATGAATGCACTGGCTAATGCACCTTTACCACATCCACCTGATTATAATCGATACTACTTTATGTACTTAGTTTCATTTGATGCCACCATTGGCATGGTGTTAGTCCAAGAGGATGATTCTAGTAGCGAGCCTGTGATTTACCATTTGAGCAGGTGTCTCACTAGAACTGAGATTAAATAAGCACATGTGGAGGAGATAGACTTGGTAGCTGTGCAAGCTATTCAACGATTCCGTCACTACATACTTCTCCAAAAAATAACTCTCATTTAAAATTGCAACCCAATGATGTATATTCTCATGAAACAACTACTAGGGGGAAAATACTCGAAGTTGATAGTCATTTTACAAGAGTTTGATTTGGAATTTGAAAAATCCAAATCAAAGAAATCCTTGGTTTTTGCTGAACTATTGTGTGACTTCCCCCATATTGACATAGAAACTATAGCAGAAGATTATTTTGTTGACAAATCTCTCTTTCTTATTAGTGTGTTAGATCCATGGTATGGATACATCATTATATATCTCCAAACACAAAATTTTAGGCCTAAGCTATCAAAAATAGATCATTGGTGAATCCAATACCAATCCCAACAATACAACATTATTAGCAACACTTTTTATTGTCGTGGTGCCAATTCTGTATTCCGATGTTGTTTAACTCTTGAAGAAGCTGAAAAAACATTAAATAACTGCCACTCTGGAGCATGTGGTGGTCACATGTTTGGGTATGCTATTGCCCAAAATATATTACATGATGGCTATTTTTGGTTGTCAATGTTTAAAGAATGCATCACTACAGTCTGAAAATGCCGTAATTTCCAAATTTATGATTGCAAAATGTGAGCACCTCTCGCTTCTCCTCACCCAATCATAGTTGTCGGTAATTTTTCTAAATGGGGCATTGACTTCATCACTTGTAACCCTCACTTAGTCTGGAGGCATGGATATATCATCCTTGTAGTTCGATTACTTTACAAAATGGGCCAAGGCGATGCCTACATATAGAGAAGATGACGAAACTGTAGCCATTTTTTAGTTTCAATCATGTGATTGCTCGGTTTGACGTCCCACAAGATATTGTTACAAACCATGGTAGTCATTTTTGCAACTTTATGATGGCCTAACTATTTGCACAACTTGGCCTCCTCCATGATATCTCTACTCCGTATTATCCATAAGCTAGTGGTCAGGTTGAAGATGTTAATAAAGTTTTAACCAATATGATTAAATGGATAGTTGGTACCCATAAAGGAATTTGGAACTCTATGCTCTTTTCATCACTATGGGCTTACCACACTATTGTAAAAACATCAACCAGTTTTACCCCTTTCAACTCGTTTATGTTTTGGAAGTCGTATTGCCTCTTGAATGTGAAATTCCATCTCTTAAATTAGTTATTTAATTATTACCTGCTACCTCTGCAGACTAAGAACGCTTTCTACACTTATCCCATCTAGATGAAAATCGTCGTAATTCCATACTAGATAGTGAAGCTCACTAGAAACATGTTAAAGCCCAATACGATCAGAACATTAATCCTCATACATATTCAAAAGGTGACCTAGTCTTGGTATATGATCAAGCTCATGACAAGTTAGGTGCAGGGAAATTTGAGCCCATGTGGCATGGACCTTACATCAGAAAATGAATATTAGCTAAAGGTGCCTATGAGATGATTGATTATGATGGAGTTACTTTGGGAAAACCCATAAATGGTCTTTACCTAAAGAAATATTTCGCATAAGTTTTTGGTGAAGATTTGTAGATTATTTGCCATTTTTAGGTATGTGTGGTAGATTAGTGTTTTTTTACTGCTTCTTCTTCTTATCTCATTTTTACACTTGATTTGGAGGTGTCGATGTTTTCTTAGACTTATATTGGCTTTGCTAATGGTGCTATTCGTAGTAATTAGAATTTATCTTCCACAGCCTGGGTTATCTATTCACCCAGTAACGAGTTAGTCTGTATTCACGGAATATGTCTCGGTCAAACAATGAACAATATAGTGGAATATATTGTAGTCATTGAGCTATTGGCTGATGCCATCACATTTGGTATCCGATGTTTAGTCATTAGGATAGATTCACAACTCGTATTATTACATTTAAATGGTGTCTATTCAGTTAGGAGACCAACCATGTTAAGGATGTTTTTATGAGTCCGTCTCTTGGAAAGACAATTTGATTATATCGAATATCAACACATTATGAGATGTTTAAACACATTGAAAGATGCATTGGTGAATCATATGTTAAATACACATTTGCAACATTTGTAAATTAAAAACAATATTCATTCATACATTGATCGAGATAAACATAGATAAAAGTAACATATTTTTCATTAACATAGAGTTTGGGTGTGCCTATAAAATATGTCATCCGAGGACATAAGGTCCCATGGCCTTTTATTTTCTGAATAGTACGAAAACCAAAAGGTCAATAATGGTCCTAGAAACTAGAACAACTAGGCATGGTGATGCTCATGATAACACATGAGAGCACGAGCAACTTGATGCAGCAAACATCTGAGCAACCCAGGAAACCCAACTACATGCCTTTGATAGGCGCGTGGAATGTCATCAACTCTAGTCTCTGGGATGTTGACATTCAACCTCTCAAGGTTGTACTTCAAATCTATCAGGATGTCATCCGCCTCTAGGTTTGCTGCCATAGCAATTATAGGATGATCATCTCAACTATCAGACTATATCATCCTGGCTCATCAGGTTGGACCCACATCTGCACATACATTTCAGACAATTAGCCCCTGAAGACAAAAAAACACTTAAAAATTAAAAAACTTTGAAAATATGGCAAAGTGAGAAAATCTTACCTAGATCACCCCACTGAGCTCCGACTGGAAGTGGGATATCGGGGTCACCTTTGTAATCTATCCCAACAATAGGAAAGTGCACGATCAAAACAATTTGCTGGCTTAGCCAGTCAAAAAACTATATTGTATACCTCACTATAGGACCATCATCGCCATGGTGTGCCATCAGTGCAACCCACCTCATCAAGCATGGATCCCTCGAACTCCTCTCATCTACCTTAATATGTTGTCACTGAAGAATAGGAACCCTTTCTAGAGTAAAAGCAACTAGAATGGCACCATAACTGAAATTTTTCAGTTTACCATTCTTTGACCTATTTAACTAGCCCTTCATATTCACCACTATTGCCTTGCACCAGTTGTATACCGTGGAGTCCCAACATTCCAAGACCGTCTGCATCTGTGCCTAGGTTTCTAAATGGGGGGCAACACTACCATACAATTTGAAAATAGTGAAAGAAATGTTCCTCAAGGGTAAAAGTTCGATGGACTAAATGTCATTCCATCCATCTTTGGGTGGTGCACCCCTAAAAAAGTGCCGTAAGTATCCATTAGTAGTTTCCCTTGTGCTCTCGATCCAAAAAGTGAAAGATCGACTCCCAAATGAGATAACACAGTCAGGAAATATATGTCATCAACATCAATGGTGAGGCGATGATCAACAATCATGAAACACTGTTCTTGGACATTCCATGTCCTCACCAACCATGTCATCAGATATAGCTGGGCTTTCATCCCAAGGATTAGCTAGTATTTCAAGAGGCCACAATTACTGAGAGCCTACAAAGTGGCTTGATCCACCAAAGTAGCCACGTCATTGGCTTTGTGCTTCCTTTCCCTCCATTCCATTTTTGAGCAAGAAAATGACCTGAAATGACCATTTTAAAGCAGTTATAATATTTCTTGAAATCCATTTCATGTTTTTTGGGCCCCAAAGTTTGTTTTAAAAATAGCCCACAGCGCCTGCGCAACCTCCCTTTTATGGACAGGATGCAGCTGTGCGGAAAATTCCAAAAGAATTCCACATAGGCAAAGAATTTCTGTATGGAAAATTGTATCGGCCTTCACAAGTCCGATTGAGCGAAACCCACGTAGGGCCGACGCCGCATTTTTGGACATATCTTTGTCCCAAAAAACTAAATGCAAGCTTAAATGAAAAAATAAATGGATAGAAAGCTAAATTATGGAAAAATCTTCTACCCAGAGGAAATGACACGTGATTTCGTCCACCGGTTGGCTTGGAAGTTTCACAGTAAAAACCCCTCTCTCTGCTCTCAACTGGTGAAAATGAAAATGGTAAAAATAAATTATTTTTTCCCACTTTTATAATTTTTTTAAGCTTAAAAAATATTATTTTTTACATTTTGAATCTTTTTAAGAGGGAAAACACCCGTTTGAGCAGTTATGGCAAGTTATTGAGTTTGAATGTGCAGGATCATTTACCGAGTCAAGATGAATAATTTCTGACATTTCAGTAGACTTTTATCGCTTTTTATGCTCTTTAAAAGTTACAAAAAGTGAAAAAAAGAAGTCTTCTTTTAAACCCTTTTCAAAAATTTTCAAAAACGAAAAGATTGCCGAGTAGTTGCTTGTTCAAAATTGTAAAAGTAAATGAGCAACTTTCCACTCAGTGTAATTTTATCCCTTTTGCGGACTGAGTCAGGACTATTTACGAAAAAGATATACGTTGATCAAACATGGTCAATAGAGTTCTCTCTTGTATTATTTTATCCTTTTTCGGACCTAAGAGAATAAACTGACGAAAAAGAACCTGATGGAGTCTACTTAAGTTTTTATTCTGACTCTCTAAAAATGAAAAAGGTCGAGTTTTACTTTCTCTAGGCTCATTAAAATTTTACGGTTAAAGAGCTGAATGAGCTTTCGTTTTGTGTCTTTTTCAATCTCTTAAAGGAAAATGACATCGATTTACACCTTTATTGGACTCGTTAAAATTAAACAATATAGGACTCGTTAAGCATGACGAGACGGAACCATTCCTTCTTAGGGTTTGTTAAAAATAGTTCGATGGACTCATACGAAGGATGAGCTTACAATCCAAGCATATGTTATCATCCTCAAGATAAAAAATAAAGGGGTACATTCCAGTAATGGTGGGGGAAAATTGGGGAAGGTGTCCATTTTACATCATTAGTTAAAAGGTAGCATGTCGCTCTTGAACACGACACTCCATCATATTCATGTCTGGGTTGGGAAATCCGTTTGCCTTACATTTAATCAAACCTCATTGAAAGTATTCATTGTTTTTGGTATTATCATTGAGTCAAATGCTTCCAAATCATTATAGTGTTGTTATGTGTAAGGGAAGTTCAACCTTGGTTCAAATCCTTTACCTTACATCCTATACATCTGTGAAAAGCTGCTCTTATCAAAACTGAGGTTGAGAAATTGCTAAAAGCAGGATTCATTTACTATGTTCCTTTAACCAACTGGGTATTAAATATTGTGCCCATTAATAAAAAGAAAGGAACTATTTGAGTGTGTGTTGATTACTGAGATATCAATAAAGCTTGTCCCAAGGACAATTATCCAAATTTGTATATTGACCAAATTGTCGATGACTGTGCTGGAAATTAATTTTTTTTCCTTTATGGATATATTTTCTGGCTACAATTAGATAAACATGCTCCCTTCCAATCAATATAAAACCTCATTTATATGCCCATGGGGAATTTTTTATTATCACAAACTCCCATTTGGCCTAAAAAATGTTGGTGCAACATTTCAACGAGCAATGTCTTATGCATTCCACGATATCAAGCATATTATTTAGCCTTATTTAGATGACCTCCCGGCTCATTCTATGAAATGGCAGGATCACCCAATGCACTTAAAAGAGATTTTCAATAGGTGTCGACATTAAAATACTCGCTTGAATCCGCACAAATGTGATTTTTTTGTGCAATCTGGTCGCCTTCTAGGTTTCATCATTTCAAAAGAAGGAGTTGATGTTGATCCACTCAAGGTAGAGCAAATTTTGAATTTGCCTACTCCTTCTAGCCTGACTCAACTCCAAATTTTGCAAGGGAAAGCAAACTTTTTGCATAGATTCATCCACAATTATGTTGAGCTAACATAGGGTTTTACTCAAATATTGGAAAAGGGTATTCCATTTTTCTGGGATAAGCTTGCTGATAGAGATTTTGATGCATTAAAGCATGCACTGACTAATGCGCCTTTACTACATCCACCTGATTATCATCAAGACTATTTTATGTACTTAGTTGCATCTGATGCCACCATTGGCATGGTGTTAGTCCAAGAGGATGATTCTAGCAGTGAACATGTGATTTACTATTTGAGCAGGAGTATAACTAGAACTACGATTAAATAAGCACATGTGGAGAAGCTAGCCTTGGTAGCTGTGCAAGCTATTCAATGATTCTGTCACTATATAATTTTCTGAAAAACGTCTCTCATTTCATATTGCAACCCAATGATGTATATTCTCACGAAACAAATTCTAGGGGGGAAATAATCGAAGTGGATAGTAATTTTACATGATTTCGATTTGGAATTTGAAAAATCCAAATCAAAGAAATCCTTGGTTTTCATCGAACTATTGTGTAACTTTCCCCATACTGACATAGAAACAATAGCAGAAGATTATTTTGTTGACGAATCTCTCTTTCTTATTGGTGTGTTAAATCTATGGTATGGAGACATCATTATATATCTCCAAACACAAACTTTGAGGCCCATGTTATCCAAAACAGATCATGGGTGAATCTGATACCAATCCAAACAATACAACATTATTAGCAACACTCTTTATCGTCATGGTGCCAACTCTATATTCCGATGTTGTTTAACTCTTGAAGAAGCTGAGAAAACTTTAAATAACTGCCATTCTAGAGCATGTGACAGTCACATGTCTGGGTATGCTACTATCCAAAATATATTACATGCTGGCTATTTTTGGCTGTCAATGTTTAAAGACTGCGTCACTATAGTCTGAAAATGACATAATTGCCAAATTTTTTATCACAAATTGTGAGCACCTCTCACTCATGTTCACCCAATCATAGATGTCGGTCCTTTTGCTAAATGGGGCATCAATTTCATCACTTGTAACCCTCACTCGGTTAGGAGGCATGGATATATCATCCTTGCAGTCGATTACTTTAAAAAATTGGCCGAGGTGATGCCTACGTATAGAGACGATGACGAAACTATAGCTATTTTCATTTTCAATGTTGTGATTGTTGAGTTCGACATCCCACAAGCTATAGTTATATAACACGGTAGTCATTTTCACAACTTTATGATGGTTGAACTGTCTGCACAACTTGGCCTCCACCATGATATCTCTACTCCATATTATCCACAAGATAATGATCAGGTCGAAGATGTTAATAAAGTTTTAACCAATATGATTAAATGGATAGTTGGTACCCATAAAGGAAACTAGCACTCTATGCTCTTTTCAGCACTGTGGGCTTACCGCACTACTGTAAAAACATCGACTGGTTTTACCCCTTTTCAACTCATTTATGGTTCGGAAGTCGTATTACCTCCTAAATGTGAAATTCCATCTCTTAAATTATCTATCGAAGTATCACCTGCTACCTTTGCAGACAAAGAATGCTTTCTACACTTATCCCATCTAGATAAAAATCGTCGTAATGCTGCACTGGCTAGTGAAGCTCACTAGAAATGTGTCAAAGCTCAATAGGATCAGAACGTTAATCCTCACACATATTCAAAAGGTGACCTACTCTTGGTATATGATCAAGCTCATGAAAAGTTAGGTGCATGGAAATTAGAGCCCATGTGGCATGGACCTTACATCATAAAATGCATATTAGCTAAGGGTTCCTATGAGATGATTGATTACAATGGTGTTCCTTTAGGAAAACCCATGAATGGTCTTTACGTAAAGAAATATTTTGCATAAACTTTTGGTGAAGATTTGTAGATTATTTACCATTTTTAGGTATGTGTGGTAGATTAGTGTTTTTTATTGCTTCTTCTGCTTATCTCATTTTTACACTTGATTTGCAGATCTCAACATTTTCTCCGACTTACATTGGCTTTGCTAATGGTGCTAGTCGTAGTAATCAGAATTTATCTTCCGCAACCTAGGTTGTCTATTCACCCAGTAACGAGCTAGTCTCTATTCACAGAATATGTCTTAGTCAAACAACAAACAATATAGCGGAATATAGTGCAGTCATTGAGCTATTGGCTGATGCCATCACATTTGGTATCTAGCATTTGGTGGTTAGGTTAGATTCACAACTCGTAGTATTACATTTAAATGGTGTCTATTCAGTTAGGAGTCGAACCATGTTAAGGATGTTTTTACGAGTTCGTCTCTTGGAAAGTCAATTTGATTATATCGAATATCAACACATTATGAGATATTTAAACACATTGATAGATGCATTGGCGAACTATGTGTTAAATAGACATTTGCAACATTTGTAAATTAAAAACAATATTCATTCATACATTGATCAAGATAAACATAGATAAAAGTAACATATTGAGATAAACATAGATAAAAGTAACATATTTTTCATTAAAATAAAGTTTGGTTGTGTCTACAAAATATGTCATTCGAGGAAATAAGGGCCCATGGCCTTTTATTTTCTGAATAGTACTGACACTAAAAGGTCAATAATGGTCCTATAAACTAGAAAAACTAGGCATGACGATGCTCATGATAACACATAATAGCATAAGCAACTCAATGCAGCATTTGTCTGAGCAGCCTGGGAAACCCAACTACGTGCTTGTGATAGGCACGTGAAATGCCATCAACTCCAGTCTCTGGGATGTTGGTAGTCAACCTCTCAAGGTTGTACTCCAACTCTGTCAGGATGTCATCTGCCTCTGGGTTTGCTACCGTAGCAACTATAGGAAGCTTTTCTCGTCTATCGTACCATCTCATATTGGTTGGTCGGGTTGGACCCACATCTGCACATGCATTTAAGACAATTAGTCCCTAAAGATAAAAACCACTTAAAAATTAAAAAACTTTGAAAATATGACAAAATGGGAAAATCTTACCTAGATCACCCCACTCAGCTCCGACTAGAAATGGGATATCAGGGTCACCTTTGTAATCTATCCCAGCATAGGGAAAGTGCATGATCGAAATAGTCTGCAGGCTTAGCCAATCAAGAAACTCTATCATATACCTCACTATAGGATTGTCACTGCCATGGTGTGCCATCATTGAAACCCACCTCATTAAGAATGGATCCCTTGAACCCCCCTCGTCTACCTGAATATGTTGTGGCAGAAGAATAGGCACCCTTTTTAGGGTAAAAGCAACTAGAATGGCACCATAACTGATATTTTTTAGTTTACCATTCTTTAACCTAGTCAATTGACCCTTCATATTCACCACTACTGCCTTGGACCAATTGTATACTGTGGACTCCCAACATTCCACAACCATCTGCATCTGTGCTAGGTTGGCTAAATGGAGGGAAGAACTGCCAAACAGTTTGCAAATAGTGAAAGCAATGGTCCTCAAGGGTAAAAGTTCGATGGAATAAATGCCAATCCATCCATATTTGGGTGGTGCACCCCTACAAAAGTGTTGTAAGTATCCATCAATAGTTTCCGCCCATGCTGTCAATCCAAAAAGTGAAATATCGACTCCTAGATGAGAAAACACTGCCAGGAAATATATGTCATCAACATCAATGGTGAGGCGATGATCAGCGATCACGAAACACTATACTTCGACATTCCATGTCCTCACCAACCATGTCATCACATCTACCTAGGCTTTTACCCCAGGGATTAGCCAGTATCTCAAGATGCCACAATTACTAAGAGCCTGCAAAGTGGCTGGATCTGCCAAAGTGGCCATATCATTCACTTTGTGCTCTCTTTCCCTCCATTCCATTTTTGAGCAAGAAAATGACTTGAAATGGCCATTTTAAAGTAGTTAGAATCTTTCTTGAAATTCATTTCATGTTTTTTGGGCCCCAAAGTTTGTTTTAAGAATATCCCATGGCACCTGTGCGACGGCCCTTTTATGGACAGGACGCAGTTGCACGGAAATTTCGAGAAGAATTCCATGCAGGCAGAGAATTTTTGTATGGAAAATTTTATCGGTCTGCATGGGCCGATTGAGCGAAACCCGCATAGGGCTGAGGGTGCATTTTTGGACAAATCTTTGTCCCAAAAAAACAAATTCAAGCTTAAAATGAAAAAATAAAAGGATAGAAAGCTAAATTATGGAAAGATCTTATACCCAGAGGAAACGACGCGTGATTTCGTGCATCGGTTGGCTCAGAATCAGGCCTGGAAGTTTCACAATAAAACCCCCTCTCTCTGCTCTCAACTGGTGAAAATGCAAATGGTAAAAATAAATTACATTTTCCCACTTTTATAAGTTTTTTAGCTTAAAAAATATTATTTTTTATATTTTAAATCTTTTTAAGAGGGAAAACACCTCTTTGAGTAGTTATGACGAGTTATTTAGTTTGAATGTGCAGGATCATTTACGGAGTCAAGATGAATCATTTCTGAAATTTTAGTAGACTTTTATCGCTTTTTATGCTCTTTAAAAGTTACAAAAGGTGAAAAAACAAGTCTTCTTTTAAACCCTTTTAAGTCTTTTTAAAAAACAAAAAGATTGCTGAGTACTTGCTTGTTCGAACTCGTAAAAGTAAATGAACAACTATTCAAAAATCATGAGAAATTAGTCAGTTACGACTACCTCTCATGGAAATGGTCATACGTTTGAATGACTTACTTAACGCAGTTGAATCCCAAAAATGATATCTAATATAATGCACTGCGTAATCCACCATACTTAAAATGAACAACTGTCCACTCAGTATAATTTTATCCCTTTTACGGACTGAGCCAGGACTATTTATGAAAAGGTATATGTTGATTGAGCATAGTCACTAGAGTTCTCTCTTGTATTATTTAATCCTTTTTCAGACCTGAGAGACTAAACTGACAAAAAAGAAGCTAATCGAGTCTACTTATGTTTTTATTCTGACTCTCTAAAAATGAAAAATGCCGAGTTTTACTTTCTCTGGGCTCATTAAAATTTTATGGTTAAAGAGCCGAATGAGTTTCCTTTTTCTATATTTTTCAATCTCTTAAAGGAAAATGACATCGATTTACACCTTTACTATACTCGTTGAAATTAAACAGTATAGGACTCGTTAATCATGACGAGACCGAACCATTCCTTCTTAGGGTTTGTTAAAAATACTTTAATGGACTCATCTGAAGGATGAGATTACACTCCAAGCATATGTTATCCTCCTCAAGCTGTTAAAAAATAAAGGGGTACTTGCTAGTAATGGTGGGGAAAAATTGGGGAAGGTGTCCATTTTACATCATTATTTAAAAGGTAGCATGTCGCTCTTGAACACAACATTTTGTCACATTCATGTCTAGTTTGGGAAGTCCATTTTCCTTATAGTTAATAAAAACTCATTGAAAGTCTTCATGGTTTTGGGTATTATCGTTGAGCCAAATGATTCCAAATCATTATAGTGTTGCTATGTGTTTAAGAGAAGTTCAACCTTGGTTCAAATTCTTTTGCAAAATCTTCAGTCACATCGGCCATCCTTGGTTTAGTCCTTGCAATTATTTTCAAAACTTGATATCATGTTTCATTTTGTAGGCTTTGCTACGACGAATCACTTCCTATCGACTTGAGCTCATCATCTAGGAAGATGATTTAGAAACCTTCAGTACCTTGAAGCCTGCATGCCTTAATGGAAGGTTTTTCGCTTTCGACGATGGGTCCTCATCATTAGCCTTCTATCGAACAATTCTATGAGTGTTTGACTTCAGATCACTGTTGGGCACAAAATCTGTCTATGTTTTCCTTACATTTTCACCTATCTGTTACTGGGAATAGTTTCCACTAAGATGCTACTATTCCCACTAAGACTGGTAGCTATCTTAGAAACAAACAAGTAAAGTCTACTTTCATTTTCCTTTATGAAAATAGACAAGAGGGGAACCAAGGAGACCAACCTTAGTCTTGTGCTTGATTTCCTCTCCTTCCTGATAGATCTTTGCCACTTCTTCTCCGTCTACCTAGATTCAAAGAGCACATTTGGAATCACAACAACATACTACTCTCAAAGAACAAATATCTATATTCATAAATAGCAGAGGACCAGATGTGTGTTAACCATATAAATGCATATATAAACAAATACATAAGAATATGTAGGAAAACTTGAATAGCTTTATTAAGATGAAAAGTAGCAAGAGGATTACAACCATATGTTCCGACCCAGCATCATCCTCCAGCTAGAAATCCCTTCTTCACCTCAAGTAAAGCTTAGATCACCCAACACTATGAATATACACCATAAAACCAATAGCACTTCTCTACAAGATACAAGATTCCAGCCTCTGGATCTCTGTAATGAGGGATCCATATATAGATGATTGTAGGGAGGTAAGTCATCTTCTGGGGTCTTGATTAATGTCCTCTCTCTGATAGTTCCTGCTTCCACGTGGAGAATGATGATCTCTTACTCATCCCTGATCGAAAACAGAGAGGCAAGTGTCATAGGGGAAGCTTCTAGAAGATTCCATGATCTTCCACCTCGCATTTTGTCCCTGCCATTTTTCCATTCCTGACCATCGCACCCTATAGAGGAGCCATTTAGTATGCATCACACCCTGTACACTAGGAAGGTGATATGCATCACACCCTCTGCACTGGGTTTTCAGTATGGTCCAGTTTTAACCATTTATGAGTAGTTTTTAGTGGAGAACTTTTGGGAGATGATGTAATCAGCTGACCTTGTTCCTTTAGGTAGTGAA
>APFE031533150.1:177642-247114 GCA_000404065.3 Pinus taeda
CCCCCCCCCCCCTCTCAGTATTATTTCCAACATATTTTTGAATATTTTTCCCTCTAAGTCACATGCTCCTGCATCACCAAGGAATCTAGGAAATCCCATAACAAAGTATGACCTTGACAGAGCAGTAAAGGTGGAGGACCATCTAAACAACTTCTACCTACATCTGCAGACACTTGAGGTATGCTATGATGATGTTGCATGTAGACTGTTTCTGTGTACCTTAGATGGTAGAGCAGTTGTGTGGTATCATAGTCTTCCTCTGAATTCCAGTCAGAACTGCAGAGGGTTTAAGAAAAAAATTATTGAGAATTTTTTTTATGACAAGACCCCTGCCATGTTATTAAAAGAGTTGGGCAGTCTCAAGATGGAGTAAAAGGAAAAAGTGAAATATTTTAATGAGGTTTAACTGCATTCTGAATAAGTTCTCAGTAAAAATTAAACCTTGTGACTCCATCACCATCGATTATTACACTTTTGCCTTGTCGACCAGCATTGCTTAGTTTGTAAAGAGAACTACGAAACAAACATTGAACAAAAATTATGAAGAGGCAATCACGGTTGAAAAGGACTTGTACACAATTGGAGTATTGCAAATAATGAACCAGCTAAGACTCCAAAGACACAGGTAAAAGGTCTCAGGCTTCTGTAAGCAAGGCCAAAGAGAAAGAAACTATTGATATTGAGAATTTGACCCGTACTATCAAGACTGTCAAACGTGTTGGAAGAGCTGAAACAAAGGTCAAGCAAGACCACTGTGAGTAGCAAGCCTCCTAATTTCAACATGTTTAGAAGGACTACAACTTTTGGCAGTGGCAGCAACCAATCAGCTAAGTCTGCACAGAGCTTCAACGTTGTATCAAATATTGAAAACATGAGCATAGACCAATATTATTCATATCATCAAGAATATAATTCCAAGAAAACGTGCCCACAATGGAATCATGCCATGAGAATTATTTCTATGCATCTTGTTGATGCAGTAATGGTTGAGGAGGAGACCGAGCCTGCAGAATAAAAGTCAGAAGTTTTTGCAACCGACGAGACTCTGAGTTTGGGGCATGCAGTAAACATGTTCAATTGCATACTCACAGCCCAAAAGCATACGGACGACAAACAACCTCTGAGTGATGGTACGGCTCGGAAGCAGGACATCTGGTACAACCTGAGAATCCAAGGATTGGCCACCAGACCAGAGTTGATGAAGCAGGAACTCAAAGAAAACCTATTAAGAAATATCAGTCCACCCATCAACTCAAAAAAGAACACTCAGAGCAAGTTTGGTAATGCAACTACAACGAAAAGTGATTCAATAAGTAGTAAGAGTAAGACAAACAATCCAAAAGTCACAAACCAAGTCACACCCCTAGACACTTTGGCAATCCTTCCCGTTGTAGATTACAACGTAGTTGACAATATGAAGAAGGTTTGTGCGAACATCTCAATGTTTGAACTAACAAATATCACGAGGCAATGGGACATCCTCTTACATGCACTTAGGGATTCCACCATAGGTAATGATGCTTCTTCTGACAAGGGACCTATTATGTCCTTTGGTTCCCTCAAATATGTACTTAATGCTTTATCTGTTGGGTTGTGTTATATTCTTTCCATGACTAGCCCACCTAGTTAACCAGGGGGTTAGAGGGGGGCCAGAGCACCCCCTTCGTTGCGTCGATTACGCAGCGGAGGCATCACAAGGGGGGCAGTAACCCCCCCTGTCCAGGGGGTTTGAGGGGGGCAGGTAACCCTCCTCTACGGGGTCCGGGGTAGCACCCCAGGGAAAAAAAATTTGGACCCTATATTAGGTGGGGCGAACCTACCTAAGGTTTTGTGCATGGTTTTCACACATGGTTTTGGGCGCGATGGTTTTAGGTCCATGGTATTGGATGCTTCAGCATGTATATATATATATGTATTGTAACATTGAAAGGAACATAATGAAAAATCAAGCTGGTAGTCCCGATTTTGGGATCCAGGGAAAAATATCTGTGTATATGTGTTTTATGTGTTATGCTCTCGCTATTGTTTATTTTTTGTGTTTTAGAATTCGTATGCAAGTAATTTTTTTATGGGATTAAAACCAAGGATTTGTTGATGCAATAATGGCTGAGGAGTAGGCCGAGCCTGTAGAATAAAAGCCAGAAGTTGTTGCAACTGAAGAGACGCTAAGTTTGGGGCATGCAATAAACTTGTTCAATTTAATACTCACATCCCAAAAGCGTATGGCCGACAAACAGCCCCCGAGTGATGGTCTGGCCCATAAGTAGGACATCTGGTACAACCTAAGAATCCAAGGGTTGGCCATCAGACTAGAGTTAACGAAGCAGAAACTCAAAGAAAACCTATTAAGAAATATCAATCCACCTGTCAACTCAGAAAATAACACTCAGAGCAAGTTTGGTAACGCAATAACATCGAAAAGTGCTTCCATAACTAGTAAGAGTAAGACCAACATTCCAGAAGTCACAAACCAAGTCATGCCCCCAGACACTTCAGAAATCCTTCCCATTGTAGATTACAAAATAGTTGAAAACATGAAAAAGGTTTGTGTGAACATCTCAATGTCTAAACTAACAAAGATCACGAGGTAGCGGGACGTCCTCTTACATGCACTTAGGCAGTCCACCACAGGTTATGATGCTTCTTCTAACAAGGGATATATTACATCCTCTGGTTCCCTCAAATCTTTACTTAATGCTTTAACAATGGATGCAAATACACTTCGCCCTCCTTTTCTGTTAATTTTTGAAATCTTCAATTTCAATATACATAATTGCTTGGTTGATTCTGGTGCATCGGTAAACGTAATTCCATTATCTGTTTCCAATCAAATAAACGCAAAATGGAACAAAATAGATGCACAAATCATTCAGCTAGACATAACTCTTGTCCATGTAGTTGGTGAACTCAAAGATGTGATAATCCATTTATCATCCGATGAGAGAGTCCACCAATGTATCAATATAGTCATTATTGACATTTCGGAAGCCTATGGAGTGTTGTTGAGCAGAGATTGGTCCAGCAAGATACAAGGGTACTTTTCTATGGACTGGTCACATTTATGGCTTCCGTATAAGGGTAGAAATAATTATATCTAGGAAATTCAAAGAGATACATTAAACATATTGTCACTCCCTTGAATGGACAAAATGAACCTATGGCTTTCGCATAACTATCTTTGGCAATTCCTTCCTAGAAACCCAACTAGGGTGCTATCTTGCATAGCCATCCCCAGTCCCACCAAATACACAGTTGGAGCTCCTTCCAAGTCCAACTAGTGCAAATGACATTTGTATAGTTAGTAATAGTAATAATAGTACTAGTGTAGTTCCCAATCCTTGTACATATGATATGTGGACTTTGTACTTTGATGGTTCCAAAATGTAGGACTCTGGAGCTAGTTTCGTTTTAATAGACCTGCTAAGGAGAAAAAATTTGATCTCTAGCTGCTTTGAATTCGAGTGCATAAACAACACTGCAGAATATGAAGCACTTATCTTAGGTTTGCAAAGAGCCATCAACCTCAACGTTGTGATCCTAAAAGTAGTAGGTGACTCAAAAATTGTTGTGTGACATGTACATGATACCATACATTGTGTGTCACCTCATCTTAAAAGCTATCAACAAAAGGTATGTCCTTTAATTTCACAATTCCAACCTTTTAATATCATCGTCATTCCTAGAATGCGTAACATAGCTGCAGATGCATTGGAAAATGTTGTTGCTAGGTTGTCACCGTTAAGGGACGGTTTTTCTATTGAAATTATTTATAATCCATTTGTCCCTGATCATATCACTAACTTATTTGTTTTTAATGATGACTAGAAGATATTGTGCTTCATGACGAACGTTGATGTGTTCAAAGATGCAGTGATCGATGAGGACAAGCACGAGAAGGCAATACAAGATGCAGTCAGTGAAAGTAAAGGAAATTTCATCCCAAAGAGTGTGGTATCATTGGAGAAGTTGTATGACCTGTAGAATTTATTTTTGGGGACCTTTTAATGCTAAAACCCTTAGTTCCATGTTGTCGCACGAGTATATTAACTTGGGAACAGAAAATTATATGAAGTATGTCAATCTTAGTACTTGTTGTACTACACAAGAGAGGAAAGCCTTTATCTGTCTATTCAAGCAATACCGAGATGTGTTCATGTGGACGTATGATGAGCTTAAAACTTATGACACATGAATCATCCACCATGTGATACCAATAAAAGAAGGGGCCAAGCCATTCCAACAAAAATTGAGAAAAGTACATCAAACACTTGCCTCTTATTCAGAAAAAGTTAAGAAAACTCTTGGATGCCCGGATCATATATAGAGTGTGGCACTCAACTTGGGTGTCAAATTGGGTCCCAGTGAGAAAGAAGTCTGGGGAAATTCGCTTGTGTGTCGATTTCTGAAATCTCAATCACGCCTCGAACAAAAAAAAACCACCCCGCGCCATCCATGGAAAAAATACTACAAATAGTATCAGGGTCAAAAATGTTTTTATTGCTAAATGGTTACTCAAGATACAACCATGTTCTAGTTTCAAATCCTGACATACTTAAAACCACCTTCCGCGCGAAGTGGGGCATGTTCGCATTCACGCGAATTTCATTTGGGTTAATCAATGTTGGTGAAACATTTCAATGCGCTATGGACATCGCATTCTGTGAGCTGATTGGATAGAGTGTAGTGGTTTATCTTGATGATGTAAACCATATTTTTCAAACAAAGGTTAGACCACATACGCTACTTACAGAAATTTTTCTAGCAATGTCGCAAATACAGGATATCTTTAAATCCCAAGAAAAGTATCTTCGTGGTGTCCAAGGGTAATCTCTTGGGCCACATTATCGCCAAAAGTGGGATTAAGGTAGACATGGATAAGGTCAAATAAATCACGCAAACTCCCCTCCCAATGAACAAGAAGGCCATGCATTCCTTCTTGGGGAAAATCAATTTCCCCCGCAAGTTCATCTCCGACTACGCTCAGATTGTTAAGCCAACATAGGAGATGGTGATGAATAATGCAATCTATAAATGGGATAAAATGGAAAAGGATATGTTTTCCCACATTAAATAGGCTATCGCAAGAGCACCTGCATTGTATAGCCTAGACTTCAATAAAGATTTTTTGCTCTACACCTTTGCTTATGATATTTCTCTCGTCGTTGTACTCACACAAAAGGATGATCTAAACAATGACTGGCATTTTTCTTTCATGAGCATGAGTCTACAAGGACCCGAACTCAACTACCCCACCATGGATAAACAAGATTATGCAATACAAAAGGCAGTAAAGAAATTTCCACCCTATCTATTGAAAAAACATTGCATTATCTTTGTTTTGTACCCAGCAGTCAAATCATTTCTCGCTCAACAAGAGCTAGGTGAAAGGAGAGTGAACTGGATGATTAATTTGAAAGAATATGATCTAGAGATCAAACTAGTTCACATAATCAAGGGCCACGGTCTTTGTCGACTAGTAGCAGAAGCAGTGAACACAAAGGAAGAAGAAGATCTTTCAAGATGGGAGAAAGAAATTGAAATGTACAACCTCGAGCAAGCCTCCCCCACTACTAGCACAAAATATCGGTATGTTGATGTGCACCAATACCTTGATCATGGCATCATTCCCTCCAACTTTTCCACACGCCAGAAGAGGGAACTCATACTCAAAACATTATCCTACCAGTTGGAGCATGGGGTGCTTTTCAGAAAGCACCACAATGGAGTATTTCTCAGGTGTTTAGAAGCACATGATTTAGAGAAGGTATTACGTGATCTCCACGACGGACCATTCGGGGGACTTTTCGGGCAACACAATGGTGCATAAGGTCATGCTGGCCAGTTTTTATTGGTCTACACTATTTAAATATGCTCATGCTTACACCCGCAAATGTCTAGTCTGTCAAAGGTGTTCCGAGATAAATAAGAAGTAAACCACCCCATTACAGCCTATTGTAGTGAAAGAACCATTTCAGCAATGGGGCTTGGATATTATTAGAGAAATCTTTCTGCACTCATCAAAGTAGCATTTCTACATTCTTACTGTCACAAATTAATTCACGTTGTATATAGAACCGGTTATGCTCAAATAGGTGAATGATCAAGAATTCATTATCTTTCTGCAACAAAACATCATTTCCAGGTTCGACATTCCTACTTCACTTGTTGTCGATAATGAAACATACTTTTAATCATTAAAACTCTATGAATTTGCATTAGAAAATGGAATTGTATTTAAACACTCTGTTAATTATTATCCTCGGGGAAATGGTCTTGTTGAATTTACGAACAAGAGCTTAATTTGTATCATTAAGAAGACCATATTCTCTTAACAGATGAACTTTCACTATGCTTTGGTAAATGCCTTATGGGCTGACTGAATCACGTTGAAGCCTTCCCTCAACAACTCCCCTTAATTCCTGGTATACGGAAAAGAATTCATCTTCCCGTCTAATATTTACTTGCCTTCCCTCCAACTCTCACAAGAATCCCAAGGCAAGCCATGTTTGTTAGTGCAGCGTAGGATAGACACCCTTCACAAACTACATGAAGAAAGGCTAAAAGCGAAAGAAAAAATGTCACTTCATCAAAATCACATCAAGAGGTGGTTCGACAAGAAGTCTACAAGGAAGAACAGTTTTAGTGTGGGTGACTTAGTCTTGAAGTGGGACAAATCCCACAAGGACAAAGGAAAACACACTAAGTTTCAACCCCTGTGGATTCGACCATTCACAGTACACGAAAGGCTTGGCCAGCACACTTATCGTATTCAATCACTTGACAGGAAGATTGACTCTCTCCCTATCAATGGCCAAGACTGAAAACACTACTTCCAATGAAGATTTGGGGTTGTGCCCTACACTATGTACATAGTCTTTTCTTTTTCATTTATTTTCATTTGGTTTTGTCTTCGTCATGTGAATAAATGTTGTGCATGAACATGGTGTGGCTTCTTAGTATGTGTGTGGCTGAACTCTAAAGAATCTTGTGACACTTCAACATTTGGCTAACCTTTTTTCCATATTTGTTATGTTGGTTATATCTTTTAGCCGATGAAGTTGCAACGAAAAATACGATCCATCTGTAAGGAGAATTTTGGTTCAGCCATGAACACATGTCTATTTCGAAAACCTCATGTGCACAATCGGTTTTGTGTTTCGATGTTCTCGTGCTTATCCAATCAGTATAAGCATAGAAGGGAGCAAATCTAAACAAGAAAACCTAAATCAGAGGTCTCTATATGCTTCTCTGAAGGAACAACCTCTTTTTCTCTAATTAAGTCGAGATCCATCTTTCACCCCAAAATAAATAATCATTGATACACAATCATCTTAAAATAAATAAATAAAGGGGAAAGAAGATAAAATCTTCCTGCACAAAGAGGTGAAGAAAACAACTACGTTGGGGTATTGTCCAGGCTTGCTGGCAGCGGAGAAATTTTTGTGTTCCTGTATAACTCTGTCGAGATATTTTCCAAGCTGGCTGGCAGTGGATCAACACCAGAGATGAAAATTATAATCTGAAAATCTTAAGCTCGTGAACTACACTACCCTTCCTAACTCAAAACATTGTGATATCGTTGAATATTATGTTGTGTTCAATTGAGAAGGCATAAATGGGATCATGTCTATTCATGGGGTAAGTTGGGAACCGAAATTAATCTGCACAATGAATCAATACTCCCTGAAGAACCAAGGCCCTGCATAGAAGAAGTTAACCAAGAAAGGGAAGTTGGAATTCAACCAGTGTGTCGCTAAGTGTTGTAGCTGCTACAACACCCTCCAAAATTTTGACCTACCCTTTATTTCATAGCTTTCCTTGGCCTTAAACATTGTTGTCGCAAACACTAAAGCTTACTTAATGACCTTTCTTGAAGTATTTTGTTCCCTTTTGCATGATGGGCAAAGTGTTATCTTTTAGCATGTTGATTGTCACATCATTAAGCCCATTTTAGTGGTTCTAAGAGGTCATCTTTGTGAAAATGAGTTGTTCTAACCTTGTAAGTACATGTCACACTGATTTCCAAAATTTTAAGCATTGTCACACAAGTGTCGTCATGGTCGTCGCAAAGTGCATCTTTGATGTCACACTTCTCATAAATTTGTCGTGCGGAAGGAAATCATGTTTTCATGTGTTTGGATGATCTATGTTGTCGTGTCTTCAAAATATTCTAAGTGTGTGATCATAATTAAATTTCGTCACCATTCACACCGATCTCATTGAACCCACACTTAGCCATTTTCGGAAGAAGTTCCCGACCGAGCAACCTAGCTTCATCTGGCCTCCTCTGAGCTACACACTGCGCAATCTGCAGCTCCTGTCTCCCAAGACCATTGCACTATGCAGCTCCTATGCTCAAGCTCTGACCTTGGCCTCCATAATTACGCAGTCATTCCTCCCAACCCGACCTCTACTGCACATTGTGCAATCACAAGCCTCAAGCTCATCCCCTAAGCCTCTGAATTGTGCAGTTTAGTAGTAGCCCTGCCTCCCTTGTCTCCCAAAACTGCGTAGTGTGTCCTCTCAGTGCTCACTCCCTCAACCTGTCCCATTGGCTTCCAAAATTGTGCAGTCTCAAGGCTTAAGATTTTCCCTTGGTTACTAGAACTATGCACTGCGCAGTCACTGATCCCTCTCTCTTGACCTATCACCTAGTTCCAACTCAGTTAATGGATCAAAAAGCATTATCTTAGACTAGGGGTTTTTCAAACTGATGTCATCTTGTCATGAGTGAATTAAAGATGTAGGTACTCTATCACACCATGGCAAGATGATGAAGAAGGAGATGAAGGAGGGAAGCTTGTTGAAAGACACTTGCAGTTGAATACACAAGCTAATCACTCAATAGAAGAAGAAGGGACATCATTTTGTGAGTGCAACTCAAGACTTAAGATCATTGAAGATTCCTTATCACCAAGTCATACAAAGGTGAAAATAAGTAGCAGACACTCAACACTTAGTAGCAGCAGTGGCTTGGCATTGCCACATCACCATGCAATCCATGTCAGCAGTGTCATGTCATGTCATGAGTAGTCACATGCCACACCTTATGGCCAATGATTTAACATGTGTTTCAAAGATGTATTGTAAAGTGAAAGTCGAAAGGACATGTGTGGAATATGAAGAGTTATGTAAAGTTGAAAAGTCATAAGAATTCAAACAGTCATGAGGGTAGTCAAAGAGTTACAAGGAAGGGGAAGCATCACTCCTTGGTTATATATACTCCCTCATTGTATGAGCAAAGGACTTTTCACTTTGGCTCCTCCCACAAAGCATTAGAGAGATAAGCTAGTTCTTTGAGGAGCAAGGAGTGGCTCCAATGCTCCACTACTGGAGCTAGTGATGTACATTGTAAACATATGTCTTGGAAATTTTACTTAATAACAGAAGCCTTCAAGGCCAGCACGTTCTTCATGCATGGATTGTGAAGGTTTGTAGGACTATTTTGCGGATGTTTGATTTCACATGTGCTAAGATAGTTGAACTATTTCGATGGTTTTATTACTTATCTTATTGAGAATGTGTTGTAATGGTTGTTATTGTTGTCTCATCCTTGTGGACTATTCCGCGGGATATTAGACAAATCTTTCTTCATTTGTTTGTTGTAACGATCGTCACATCCTCTGTGGACTATTCTGTTAGATGTTAGACAGATCCTTCCATTTCATGTCTGTCTCTTCTTAGGTGGCACTAATACCTCTCACTTAGAAGCTCACTTTTCTCCCCTCTCCAAAGTAGAAGAACCTTGACACATTTACAACCGAATACTCACCAAACACACATTCTTGTTTTTTGAAGGCACCATTGCATCCCTGTCTTGCTAATAGTTATAGCCAAGGTAAATCTTTAAGAATATGGGAACTAGGCCTTTATACCGATTGGGACTCTTACACCAAACAATGTGAGGTCTAACTGGGACTTCATACCGGGGAGATCCCCTGAATGTTGGCGGGTCTAGCACCATCAACACCACCACATTTAATACACTCTTCATTTTATTGGTCACTTTTATTAATGTGATTTTGACATCATACTTGTATTTCAAACCATTATACCCCACCATTCCCTCTTAATGTTACAATAGTAAGTGACAAAAACATAAAATCAAAATCAAAATCAAAATCAAAACTCCATCTTCGTAGTGACAAAGTCATGTAAGCCATCAAAACTAACTCGGGTGTAAATTCCAGCATCTCAAATTCTGAATTCTTCAGTTCATAATGTTCCAAACTCTTGAATCACTAAAATTCTTGAATTTTTGACAAATTCATGTAATCCATCAAAACTAACTTGGGTATAAATCCCAGCGAGTCAAGTTTTGAATTCTTGATATCATAATGTTCCAAACTCTCGAATCACTAAATTTCTTGAGTT
Organism: Pinus taeda; assembly: GCA_000404065.3. Taxonomy (NCBI): domain Eukaryota; kingdom Viridiplantae; phylum Streptophyta; class Pinopsida; order Pinales; family Pinaceae; genus Pinus; species Pinus taeda. The sequence goes on from APFE031533150.1 coordinate 188,017, forward strand.
TCTTAACTACTTGAAGAACAGTCCATGTTAATTGAAACTTTTTCTAATCTCCCACTATATTCGAAAAGATGTCACTCTAAGTATGAATTATTCCCAATAATTATTTCCAATCCAAAATAAAAAATTTCCTATGTGCCTACAACCTCTGAAATACTATTAAGCAAAAAGAATACTTTGGTTGTTTCCCACTGGTCTTGAGTAACAAAATGGTGTTCTTGATGTAGAAATTGCCATTGTTTTTGCTTATCTCGTAGAACCCCTAATTTGGATTTGCTTCTCTATATGGAACACTTCTTCATTTCTTACTCTAATCCAGGGCGCAATTCTCTTTGCAATTTTACCTTGGCATTTTATTCAAGTCCAAGAAAATTCAATTTCACAATATGGTCAATGCTCTCATGTTTATTATGCTCTAGACCAAGTTTGCATCCACTTCACATGTGGAAGGATCTCTGTTTCACACCAAACCTCCTCTACTACCATTCTACAAACACTTGTTTTCTGCCATTCTACAAATTCAATAAGAGGTCAATGCAATAGTACTTTATAGGCAAATTCTAAGATCCCTCTAAACTCTAAAGCAGAACTTTAAAATTTAATGCAAGTTATATCACAAGATCAATCATGGGCTTCTGAAGAAAATCAAGGATCATTTCACCAAGAGTAATACTTCAGGCTAAGACTGATAACAAACAAATGGCTATCCATCTACCTTGCATGCACTCTTTAAGGTGATGAGCCTGACAACATTCCATCCAAAATATTGCAGAAAATCTTGGCTTCTAACACCATTTTCCTTTTACCAGTTATTTTTTCATTAATTTTTAGCCTAAAATAATCTTTTTTTGCATCAAGTTAGTTGGTCAAATATTTGATTCAGTTTCTGTCCTCATAACTATATTTTGTGCTTCCAATCCAAATGTTTTTCCAAGCTATAATATGCAATTTTTTATTTCCTTTCGTATCTGTTGGAAAATGTAATTAGGTTCGGTCTTTATTATTGTACTTGAAGTCAAAATGTAATATATTTGTCAAAATAAAGTGAAAAGAATTTTATTATTAAAATTGAATTGACTTAATAAAGCATGGGTTTCATGTTTGGTCAATTATAGGTCAAACCTTCATTGTAGGCTTTAGGTTATTATCAAATTTATTTATTGTTTGACTCCTCCATCAAGCCATCCTCTTCAGCAATGTCTTTAAGTCAGCCTCTTCAAGTCGGCCTCAAATAAATCATCTTCAAGCATATATATTCATTTCAGTCTTATAAAAATGACACATCTCTTCATGTTACATGTCGGCTCAATTATGATGGACTGACAACTATAAATACAAGCCTAAAATCTCACATTTCTCATTGAACAGAAGCTCGAATTTCAAAGAGAAAATTTTGGGTATCTTTGTGGATAATCTCGATGACCACAGAACAGCTCAAACAAGAATTTTAGAGACATGTATTTTGGGGTCACTACAGGAGTTCAAACAAGGAACAAGGAGGATCTCGGTGCAATCACAGAGATTCGAATCTATTGAAAGGAAGTGTCGGTGTCATCTCAGAAAGAAAGTCTCATTGATATTGCAGTAAGAAACTCGGATAGGGTATCGATGTTATTACAGTAAGGCGCTATCATAGTTAGGTGTTATCTCAGTTCGATGTGACTATAGTGATGAAGTTTCAATGCCAATATAGTGAGGAAGGTTCGGTGACATTATAGTAAGAATATTTCGGTGTCCTCGCATTAAGAAGATCTAAGTGGTATTGCAATGATGATGCTAACATGGTGAAAGGAAGAAGGGTGACTTGATGGAGGTAGTCTCGAGTCTAAATTGTAAGGGTCATGGTCATCGCATCTTTTGAATCTAATGAAGGAAGAATTTGTGACTGGATTTTCCCCTCGAGGGGGATTTTTCCCTGACAGCGTGCTTATATCTTATGTTTTCTTCTATTGCTTCTTGGCATTAATATTGATTATAAGAAAAGATAATTAAGATATCTAATATTAATAATGAAAACATCACAAGTTAATGTCATAATAAGGGAAATCATTTGAACTACCACCTCTATTGATTTTCCAACATATTATTAGAGCTATGATCAAGGTCAAAGGCAATTTTACATCTTTAAAGTTCTCTTAGTAAGAAGGTCAAAGGCATTTTGTGAAGGCATTGTATTGGTATTTTGGTGAAGATAAAGTATTACTTCACTATATGGTTTCCATGCTACCACTGTGATAGGGTCTTGGTACAATGATAAGATCTCAAAGATTACATTTCAGCACTATGATTGACTACATTTTGGTGTTATGATAAACTATAGTTCAATGTTATGCCAACCACACAAATTTGGTGCTCCCGCAGTTCAGTAATACCACAATTTTGGTGCTACTGCAATACCTCAGTCTCGGTGAAAATAAGGGCTCTGTGTCACCTCAGTAAGAAGGGATCGGTGTTATCACAGTAAAGAAAACTCAGCACTAAAGTTTTGTGAGTATGGTGTAGAGTCTCATGACTATTTTGTTTTAGACACTGTTTCCATCCATTTTTCCTCTTTTTACCATTGCTGTCAACTCAAATAAACATTAAACTATATATTTTGACATGGTAAGGTACTCATATGTATTATTTTTCACATTTATTAATGTGCATTATTATTAAGTTAAAATATTGTAATAGCTATAGAATTAACATGATTATGCAGTGATTTCATGATTTCGCAGCTATCTCCATGGTTTGTCGAATTCCCGTATGCCAAACAAGAAAAGAATCACATGGGCAGATGGGGATTGATCTCCTCATGGATCTCCTCCTATTCGTCCGAGCCAAATCATCAAGGAAATCACTCAGTGGCGCAGTCAAAGAAGCACGTCAATACGTGGATAAACAGAGCAGGGAGAGTTCAAATAGATCATGACTCTCCGATTTGCTTTCCAAATAGCAAATCATCGAGAAACATTATTTCTCTGTTATAATATTAGAATTCAGGTTAGGATTATTTTAAGTTTTTTGGTCATAACAATCTCAATTTGTTGAGCACGAATTATATATATATATATATATCCAAAACACATATGTAATCTTTAATTGACAGTTTGAAGTTCCATAACTCTGTTCTTTTTAATTGAAGAAGTATTCTCGTCAATCTCATGTGCAGTTAGTTGTTGAATTAAAGTCTTAAAACATGTTGTTTTGTGAAGGGCCCCTGCAGACAGTCAAGGTTCTTTCTTTTATTTTTAGCTCAATTCATTTCGTTTTCGTTATTTCCAGAATTGCATTATCACAGCTTCAATTTCTTTGTAATTATTTGTTTACAGTCTTTTGTTTCTTGTCTGTCAATTTCAAATCATTTGTATGCTTTCTAAAATAGAACTATGTACATAATCCTCTTCTTTTCATAGCAAATATGTTTGATTAGATCGCATTCCTTATGTTTTTGTTTTATTATTTCAAGTAGAATTGTTAATTGCAGTGTGTGTAGATAACATAGATTGCTTTATAAAATTATTCTTGAATAGAAGTGATACTTTTTAAAGCAGAAATAATTGTCTTTCTAGAACATGAGTAGTTTATTCATAGATTCTAGGATAACTTTCTTTTTAGTTCTTTTCAAAAACACAATTTATCTTAAAGAATTTTTCATAAAATTTACAAAGTAGTTTTACTTTTCCATCACCTTGCATAGTAATTCTTTTGAAACTAACAATAGTCAATTAAATAGGATCATGATAGCTTGTCTTACTTTTCATGAGTTGATTGTAGGAATTTAATTATAAATCTTCAATTTCATTAGGAACATAGGAATAAAGAAAATCCTTAAAACAAACACAATCATCATCTTAATAAACTCAAAAAGGCTTCTAGCATATATAGTGCACTTACACTTCACAGGTTGACCAACTTCGATCGATAATTTATGTAAGCAATTTAAGAACACTAAATTGACTAAACATTTTTGTGTTGTTGCCAGGAAGTGTAAATAGAAGTCTTGATTTATTTTGTTTGTTTTATATATATATAACAAAAAAACATGATATGCATAGGGAAAGAGACTCTAGGGCTAGATTTGTAGGTAGAGGAAAGAGCTTAATTCTAACAACATCACTTAACCCACCATGACCTCGTAGTGCCACACCACCCACACAAACTCGAATTTCATCCATAGCAGGCCAACATAAACTTCCTGAGGTATTAAGTTCTGAAATCCAATCTAGAGATTCACCAACTTCGTCAACAAAATCCATACTAGAAGAAGATCCCATATCCCCAACAACAAGAATAATTTTCCTACCTTCAACTAGAGAACAACTTCTAGCTCAAGAGTTGGAAGTTCCTACTCAAGAAGAAGAAGAAACCTACTTCAAACCATTGATAAAAGAACCCAAGGAACTAGAGGAAGTTGAGAACCAAATCTTAGAACTAGAACTAGAACCCTATATTAGTTCTAAAGAATCTACAATGGTTGGAGAAGGGGAAGGAGAGGTACATAATTTGAATGGAGAACAACTTACGATTGGAGGGGGTAGAGGAGGTGGAATACAAGGTGGAAGAGGAAGTGGAAGAGATGGAGGAAGAGGAAGAGGATATAATATAAATCCAGAACCCTTTGGATTTCCAATCATTGATGAAGATACAACTGTAACAATGAAAAATATCTCACCCTCTATCCTTCAAAACTTTCATGGATTAAGGAGTGAAGATCTTGAGACATTTCTCTTTGAATTTGAAGTCTTGTGTAGAGCATATGATTATCTACATGATGCTCAAAAGTTAAAATTATTCTTTACAACCCTTAAAGATGCAGCATTAAAATGGTTTATAGGTTTAGGAATAAACTCCATAAGAACATGGGAACAAATGAAAACTACATTCTTAGAGAAATATAAGGATTATTGTATACCCCATACCATTAAAGGTTAAGTCGTTAAAATCACACAAAATGAAGATGAAAATCTTGAAGATTTCATCGAAAGATTTGCTTACAATGTAAAAAGGGAAAAAATGAATAATATAGATGAGCAAACCTCGAAAGCTCTCTTATTGAAATCAATTAGAAATGAGTGGATTGATCTTCTCAATCTAATGGGTAAGGGAGACATTTCTCAGTTGTCCCTAGGAGAAATTTGTGAGTTGTGCATACACATTTCAAGAGGCAAAGCAAAAACCGAGAAAAATCCAAGAGACCTCTTTTATCAAGGATTAATAAATCTGCAATTGGAACAATAAGTAGAGTAGAATTAGGAAATTTTCTTGATAATTTTAAAACAGATATTTTAGGGAATCTTAGTGAACAAATTGACACCCTTAAAATACAAAACAAGCAAAAATATGAAAATGCTACATTATCCATTTTTTTCCCTAAGTGCAGAAAGAAAGATGCCTTGAGAGAACGTCCTCTTGATTTAAAAAGTGTAGAAACTTGTGTTATTTGTGCGGAAATCATGATACAAAAGAATGTCCCTCGATACCAAATCTTAAAGTTTTTTATCAAGACGAAGGAGTACCAAATTAGGTAGATCCTTTCCGATTTATTGCTAAAAGACCTTGGCAGAATCCACAGCCAAATACAGCTCAAGGTTTTAATACTCAACCATTTGCACAATCTTCGCAAAGTAATTGGACTGCCCCATTGCCTTGGCAATCTTGGCCACAACCATGGTCACAAGGATGGCAAAATCCTTATGGAAAATTCCCTCAATATCCTCAATTTCCACAATTTCAACAATCATATCCTACTTTTCCTCCACAATATTATCCTGAGCTTGTTCCTCAACCTCACAATGTGAATCTACAACTTTTATTACCATTTCCTCAAAGACCAAATCAATTTCTTGCCCAACCACCTCCAAATCTAAATAATAATAAAAATTCACAACTTGTTTACAATATGGAAGGACAAAATTTTCAAACCTACATGATAACTCCACTAGATCTAAATAATGTTCAACTTAGATATGGTAGAGTATTAGAAAAGAAATCCCCCTCGGTTGTTATTCAAGAAAGTGAAAAAGAAAAGATCCTTGAAGAAGAAAAGTTTCTTAATGAAAAAGAAGAAACTCAAAAACAAGCTACTCCAACACATTCAAATAACTCAACTCCAATTATGGAATAACTTTTAGTATTTGTTTCAAAACCACATTTCCCTGAAAGATTAAAAATTGATGAAGGGGTAGAAAAACAAATTTTATTGTCTGATTATGACATGTTAGATGAACTAAAAAATGTTTGCATAAAGATCCTTTTGCTTCAAGCCATTAAGGAAATACCAAATTTCGCAAAAACAATTAGGGACATGATTTTAAAAAGACTTGAAAGAAAGAGAAAAGAAATCAAAAGAATCCAACTTGTTAGAAAATTTGCAAATATCATAATGGGTAAAGCAACAATTCAAAAATATCTTGATCCAGGAAGTCTCATTGTGAAAACACACATCAATGGTGTAGATATCCCAAATACATTGATTGATCTAGGAGCATCCATGAATATCATGAGTAAACAAACTATGAATCAATTAAAACTTTATAATCTTCAATATACACGTACACTATTACAAATGTCAGATAGATCTGTAATCAAACCTGATCGTGTATTAGAAGACATATATGTATCCTTAGATTCTTGGGAGTACCCCGTTGATTTTATGATTTTTAACACCCAAGAATAACTTAGGAGCACATCCATTGATTCTAGGAAGACCATGGCTAGCTACAACCGATGCTTTCATAAGTTGTAGATCTAGTGCTATGTTCATTTCTAATAGGAGTACAACAAAGAAATTCACATTGTATCCACCAGCAAAAACAATAGTAGAGGTTGAAAATGAAAAATGGATAAATGATTACTTTGATATAAGACCAATCTTTGCTACTTCACAAATAGATGAAGAAGATCAAATTTTAAATTTAACGGAAAATAATGAATCTGCATCATATTGTGAATCTAGTCTAAGTTTTCAAAAGCAATGCAATATTGAATATTTATCATCTCATCAACTATCCTTGCGCTTTATGGGAAAATTTGGCAATTCTACAATTGAAATATTTCTAGGAAAAACTTTTAATATCAACAATAATTTGGAAGAATTTCAAAAGAAAGTATTAATCAAGATGTTACAAGAACATTCATCTGCTTACACGTGGGAATACACTGACATGAAGGGAATTGATCCTAGTACTTGTAAACATCATATCTACATTGAAAAAAACACCAAACCAGTTCAACAACCTCAAAGAAGAATGAACCCAAATATAAGGGAGATTGTTAAAGAAGAACTACAAAAATTGTTGAATGTCAATTTCATCTATCCAATATCAGAGAGTCAGTGGGTTTAACCCTTAGTAATTGTTCTTAAAAAGAATGTAAAATGGAGAGTGTGTATTGACTATAGGGAATTGAATAAAGCCACTTTATAATATCACTTTCCACTCCTTTTCATAGATCAAGTTTTAGATATATTGGTAGGAAAGAAATATTTTCATTTTTAGATGGTTTTAGTGGGTATAACCAAATCCAAGTAGCCCCAGAAGACCAAGATAAAACCACCTTTACATACCCATGGGTAACTTATGCTTACTGATTACTTCCTTTTGGATTATGTAATGCTCCTGCAACATTCCAAAGAGCGGTATTAGGCATTTTTTGTTATCTAATTCATGATTGTGTGGAAATATATATGGACAATTTTACAGTTTATGGAAATTCTTTTGAAGAAACTCTTAAAATTTTGGAAAAAATTATCACTAGATGTAAAAAGGCAAATCCCTTATTAAGCCATGAAAAATGGTTTATGATGTTTACTAGGGGAATTATTTTCTGACACCATATTTCAAGAAATGGAATTAGAGTGAGCACATCTAAAGTAGAAGTTATTTCTAAATTATCAATTCCAACTTGTCAACGAGATGTAAGAAGTTTTCTTGGTTTCACTGGTTACTATAGAAGATTCTTAGAAAACTTTACAAAAATTGCATCTCCACTTTTCAAACTAGTCATTAAAAGAGAAAATCTCTTAAGCACCCATTCTTAGAGGACCAAATTGGAAATTACCTTTTCACATTTCCACTAATGCTTCAGACACAGCTTTATGAGTTGTACTGGGACAAAAAGACTTAACTCCATATGTCATTTATTACACCAGTAAAAATTTGACTCCTGCAGAGTTAAATTACACTGTCACAGAGAAGGAGTTTTTAGTCATTGTTCATGTCATCAATAAATTCAGACATTATATTACTGGATATGAAACTTTTGTACATACTGATCATTCTGCAATTAGATACTTAATGAATAAATCAATCACTAATGGCATGGTTGTTGTTGTTGCAAAAGTTTAACATTACTATTTTGGATCGACTTGCAAAACAAAATACAGTTGTTGACTTTTCATCAAGGATTCAAAATGATAACAATGACATGTATGTAGAAGATAATTTTCCTGATGAATATCTTTTCACAATATCTACTAAATCTCCATGGTTTGCAGATATTGCTAACTATTTGACTACAGGAAAATTACCAGCATACTTGTGTCCTCGAGAAAAAAGGAAGGTAACTCAAATTAGTGCACCTTATTAATGGATAAATGAAGAATTACATAAAACAGGTATGGATCTGATCATCCGAACGTGTGCTAGAGAAGATGAAGTACCAGAGATATTGAAGGTTTGTCATGATGAGCCATGTGGAGAACACTTCACTGACAAAAGAACTTCTTACAAAGTCCTTCTCTTAGGATACTATTGGCCTTCCCTTTTTAAGGATGCCAGAGAGTATGTTAAGAAATGTGATAGTTGTCAAAGGATGGGGAAACATGTTCCATCTGATGAGATGCCTCTACAACCTCAGGTACTTATTGAGCCTTTTGAAAAATGGGCTCTAGATTTTGTTGGTCCAATCAATCCACTTTCGAGACAAAAAATGTACATTTGCACTGATTATGTTACAAAATGGGTAGAAGCTAAAGCATTTCTTTCTGCTACTGAAAATGTTTTAGTTTCATTTCTTTTTGAAGATATCTTTACTCGTTTTGGTTTTCCAAGATAAATTGTAATAGATCAAGATACTCAATTCACATCCAAGTTGGTACAGAAGATAATGGAGAAATACACAATCAAAAATCAAAAGTCTAGTCCATATCATCCTCAAGCAAATGGACAGGTAGAGACATTGAAGCAATTCTCACCAACACTGTGCATTTGCATGGAAGAAATTGTGTTGAAAAGCTTCTAGAAGCTTTATGGGCATATCGTACCACATGGAAAAATACTACAGGGCATAATCCTTATGAGCTTGTCTATGGAAAACAAGTGATGTTTCCTATCGAGTTTCAAGTCAAAACTTTCAAAACAGCGGTCAGTTGGGTCTTGATCTTTAAGAGACACAAAAACAAAGAATGTAGCAACTGAATGAACTTGATGAGATAAGACAAGATGCAATCCAAAGAACCAATCTAGTTCAACAACAGAGATCTAGATAGCATGACAAATATATCAAAGAGAGAAAATTACAGCCAGGAGATTGGGCATTACTGTTTGATTCAAAGTTCAAAAATTTCCAAGGGAAATTTCAAACTCATTGGCTTAGGCCTTATGAAATTGAAACAGTGTTTAACAATGGTGCAGTTAGGATCAAAACTATTGATGAAGAAATGATCATTTTTCTTGTGAATGGTCAGCGACTAAGAATCTATCATAAGTCATTGACTACGGAATAATTTATCAAATATTTGCAAGATAATACTGATTGAAAGTTGGTGAAGAAGGATTTTCCTTCTTCCCCAACTTGATGTCCAAAAGTCTTTTTCTTTCTAAAAATAAAAATAAAATAAAATAAAAATTTTAATAATAATATATAATATATAATAAAAAATGTATAAAACTTGAAAACCAACAATGTTGTGGCATGTTCCTATACATACAAATTCTAAGGTGAAAATTCAATTTTTGACACCTTAAATTTTCTTCACATCTGTTCACAACCCATTTTCTCTATATTCCACTCTTTTCTTTTCAACAAAAACAAAATATCTACAGAATTATTGAGTTTTTGCAGCTCTAACATATTCCTGCAGCCAATTTGATAGAAATTTCTGATGGAATAATTGAAAGAGTGATTGACTACCTCCACTGCAAAGCACCTGAAGACAATACAAAGGACAACAATCAAGGATTAAAAAGAAATAATTCAAAGGTATGCAATTCTTTAATTTGATAATAAGGATCAAAAACATTAAATGTATGAATTACATAGACATAGTACTAGCAAATTCAAAATCATTATTATAAGAGTTGATAGTATCGTGTCAAATCACATCTAATCTGCCATTCACTCCTCATCATTATACCTACGCTCCAACCCACATCCTGATTTTATTGATCCAATCGCCCAAATCATGCTCATTCATGTTTTCAAATTTTGTCGCACTTCTTCATACCCTTACCACTTACACTCCCATCATTCACGCTCTCATCCTCGTTACTCTGAAACCCTCATAGCCTGTCAAACAAACAGTCTTGAGACAAATATTCTCAGCCATGGGAGTTATGGTTAGAACATAACCAGCAGGAAGAAAAAATTTTGAAGGATATCCACAGGCGAAAATTATTGCAGAAAGTGCAGTGGCTGGAGTTTGTGGAGAAATTCGACGACTTCCACAAAGAAGTAACCAAATCCTTTGCCATAGCCTTAGATGGGGTGGAAGTCGAGATAGGGGGCATAAAATTTACATTGATAGAATCCTTTGTTGCCAAAGCTACTGGATTGCCTCGAATTGGAGAAAAATGGTTTAAAAATAGAAGTGTTGAGAGGGAGGACTGGAAGGTTTTTTTTAAAAACCCTAGTATGGACACCACCATTTTCAAGAAGAGCATTTTGAGCATAGCATTGAAAAGTAAGTGGAGAAATTTACTTTTGATAATTCAAAAATTTGTTACTTGCGAAGGGTGGTTTGGATGCATGTTTTTCTATCATTGCTGATGAATTTTATTGAGGATAATGAAATAAATCTTCCATATTTCTTACTTAATAGTCTAAGAAAAATGTCAGGGAATGTTCAAAGGAAAATTCAGTTTATAGAGAACGCCATGTATCACCATGGTCTTGTTAAAATCCTTGTTGAATTTCATCATTAAAATATGGGTGATAATTGGGAAAGATTTTTAGTGAGGAATCATTTTAAGGAAGATACCCAAGAACAGCAAAGCAGCGGCAAAGCCAAGAGAGGGGAAAAACAAAATTGAAGAACTAGTGGAACAAGAACAACCGAGCAGCAGCAAAGCCAAGAGATGAAGAAAAAGAAAAATTAAAGAACCAGTAGAACAAGGACAACAACAATCACAAGAGTCATCAAAGGATGACATTCCTCTTGCAGAAATTTTAGAGAATATAAATAAGAAAGATGTTAGAAGAAAGAAAGTCGGCCAAAAGATAGAGAGTACACCCAAAACATAGAAGCCTAAGATAGATGAAAAAAAACAAAAATTCAAATGTCTCTTGTGACAAACTTAAGAAGAAGTACCAGACTCAATCCAACAACAAAAGAACGGCCTTCAAAAAGTATGGAGCATATCGACTTAAAAGCAGAGGAAGATTCAAGGGTTTCTCCGCCAACTTTTATCATGCCTCCTTAGAGTCCAGGCCGAAGAACCCCTGAAATTGATCCTATACAGCTAGAGATTTATGATTATATTGAGTCCCTGGATAAAAGAGATGCAGCAAAAATATTAGCTTCAAAAAAAAAAGTCCAGTTTAGTATACCACAAGAACTACCAGTGATAAATGTTTTAAAACAAGAAATTTTAGAGTTGGAGAGATTAAACAGGTACATTCTGAAGGAGAATCAAACCTTAAAGGCACAAACTGAAATCCAAATAGCTAAGAGTGATAATCACCTTTTACACCTAATTATGTGGTATAAGAAAAATAAAAAGTTGACGCAGAGAAACAATGCTCTGCAAAGACAAGTCAACAACCTGAAGTACAAGATTCTCATGAAAAACCCAAGGATGGCAGTGGTTGGAAAGAAAGGAAAAAAATGAAGTTGGATGTACTTGCATAGGTCTCAAAAGAAATGCAATAATTAAACAGGAGACATCAGTTTTGTGTTTTACATGAAGACATGCAAAGACCTGAGCATGGGGGAATGTAGAGTCTCTGTTTTTGACACCATCTCCATCAATTTTTCCTCTTTTTATCATTGCTATCAACTCAAATAAACAATAAACTATGAATTTTGACATGGTAAGGTATTCAAATGTCTTATTTTTCATATTTATTAATGTGTCTTATTATTAAGTTAAAAGATTGTAATAGCTACAGAATTAACATTATTTTGCAGTTGTTTCATGATTATGCAGTTATCTCCATGGTTTGTCAGATTCTAGTGCGCCAGCCAAGCAAAGAAGCACATGGGCAGATGGGGATTGATCTCCTCATGGATCTCCTCCTATTCACCTATTCACCCGAGCCAAATCATCAAGGATATCGCCCAGTGGTGCGGTCAAATAAGCAAGTCAATACGTGGATAAACATATCAGCGAGAGTTCAAATAGCTCACGACTCTCCAATTTGCTTTCCAAATAGCAAATCATCGAGAAACGTTATTTCTCAGTTATAAGATTAGAATTCAAATTATGATTGTTTTAAGTTTTTAAAGCATAAAAGTCTCAATTTGTTGAACACGAATCTATATATATAACTCTGTAAACAGAAATCTAGGACGCATATGTAATCTTTAATTGACAATTTGAAGTTTCATAACTCTATTCTTTTTAATTGAAGAAGTATTCTCATCAATCTCATGCACAGTTAGTTGTTAAATTAAAGTCTTAAAACCTGTTATTTTGTGGAAGGCCCTTGCAGACAGTCGAAATTCTTTCTTTTATTTTTAGCTCAATTCATTTCGTTTTCGTTATTTCCAAAATTGCATTATCACAACTTCAATTTCTTTGTAATTATTTGTTTACAATCTTTCGTTTTTTGTTTGTCAATTTCAAATCATTTGTATGCTTTCTAAAATAAAACTATGTACGTAATCCTTCTTTTCATAACAAATATATTTGATTAGATCTCATTCCTTTTTGTTTTTGTTTTATTATTTCAAGTAGAATTATTAATTGCAGCATGTGTAGATCTTAACATAGATTGCTTTATAAATTTATTCTTGAATAGAAGTGAATCTTTTTAGCGCAAAAATAATTGTCTTTCTAGAACATAAGTGGTTTATTCATAGATTCTAAAATAGCTTTATTTTTAGTTCTTTTCAAAAACACAATTTATCTTCAAGAAGTTTTCAATAAATTTACAAAATAGTTTTGTTTTTCCATCACCTTGCATGGTAATTCTTTTGAAACAATAATTAGTTAAATAGGATCATGATAGCTTGTCTTACTTTTCAAGAGTTGATTGTAGGAATTTAATTGTATATTTTCGATTTCATTAAGAACATAGGAATAAAGAAAATCCTTAAAACAAACACAATCATCATCTTAATAAACTCAAAAAGGTTTCTAGCATATACAGTGCACTTGCACTTCACAAGTTTACCAACTCCAATCGATAATTTATGTAAGAAATTTAATAACATTAAATTGACTAAACATATGGATAGTCATTGTTTGGGCTATATTTACAACAAGAACTGGGTTACTATCTCTATAATGATGAAGACAAGGATGACACTAAGTTGTGTCATTTCATCCGAAGTTTGTCCTATCGTTTACAGGATCTAATTGGACAATTCTGAAGCACAAGGTACCAGCGCAATCAAAATCAAGTATTAAGATACGCTTAAAATCAGAGGCATGTAATTCTTAAGGTACGCATGTGTTTAAATTTCTATTATCTTAAATGGTTGAACAAGGATAGTACTCCCTAGATATCATATGAAAAACCTCATATTAGACCCTTAATACTTGTTCTCTAGAGTTTACAAATAATCTAGGATGTCATGTAAAAGGCCCTACTGATGATTAAAAAGATGAATAGCTTATCATAGGATTCCATCATCCATGATTATGTAAAAGATCTAACTTAATAAGTTAAAACATGTCCTTCATATCACATGTGCTTGTAATTATGTACTACAAGAAGAGATGATGGCTTAATACAAGTAGAACACTTAAAGAAATCCTTATCGGGTTTGCCAAGGAACATCTCCAAGTATGTCTCAAACTATACTCCTTACAAGATTCTCTTAAAGGTATGATCATCTTATTTTTGAAGTTTACATTATATTACTAACATCGTTGTGTCTCGTTTTGAATCATAATGATTCTTGTTTTGGGTGATTCATCACTTGATAAATCTACCATCCTTACATCCTTAGTTGTTCTTATAGAACCCAATTACCGCTAGTTGATGATGCAGTGCAATTCACTCGATGTCGGTACTCGAAGACAAGAATTGATCCAAGGGTCAATTCTTTTACTCTATGCTTTTACTCTCTAGATGGATGGTGTATCTTAATGATGCTACTTGATGGCCGAGACTCGATGCCAAGTGTTGATCGACCGCCGGGCAAGACCCCTAAGCAGCAGCCAGCTGGAGATCGATAAATAAGGTTGTAAGACGGTTACTAAATAGGAGCCCCGGTAAATATGAGGAGCCCTATCGAATGAGGATACCATGTTAAAGAGCCCTGTTAAAGAGCCCCGGTAAAAGAAGAAGCGTTGTTTTAAGAGGAGCGCTTTAAAGAAAGAGGAGCGATGGCGGCCTTTAGTCAAGAGTTCGCTACCTCTCCTTTAGTCGAGACCTAGACAAGTTCTCTGAAAAAACCCTAACCTAAGGGTATGTTGAAAATAAATGAAACCCTAATCTACTTAAGGCTATTGATGGAGTCTAAAGAAATTGATATTATGTTTGATGATGTCATGTTTGGGGTCTTGATGTGATCGTGAAAACCCTAACTTGTTAGGGTTGAATGATGATTAACTGAAATCTCGAACCTTTGAAGTTTTGATATTGTAAGGTTTGCTTTGCTATGAAACTTTGGATCTTTAGGGTTTGATTGGGCCTATAAGCAAAACCCTTATTATGTATTTAGAATCCTAAGAATGAAACCCTCAATGTGTGTCCATATGGTTGAACCCCTAGTCAATTCTAGGTCAATATATGTCCAACATGTTAATATTCTCTGACATATAATGTGCTTATGATATGTTAATGAATTCCTAGATATATGTATTGACCTATGTTAATGGTCATGAGTCCAAGGGTTTGGAATCAAGCCCTAGTCTAAGTTTGATGTTCTAGAATGATCTTTTGAATATCTAGGGTTTTGCAGCTAAACCCTAGTAATAGTTAAAATTCTCTAGTATATGTGACATGACGATTTGGAATCTATTGTTGAGATTGTGGAATTAAGAAATCAAGGGTTTACATCAAACCTTAGTAGATGCTAGTCATGATGTTCATTAAGTTGTGATTGGTTTTGATTGTTAAAAGCTCATGTATGAAATATTAGTGAAGAATCTAACATATTAATTATGAAAGTTGTTAGATGTCTTAATTTGATTTGTCTCTAGGGTCTACTATATGAAAGATCGTATCATGTCATTGAAACCCTAGATGGCTAACTTCATGCTTCTGTGAATTTGGTTGTACTTGCTATCTAAGTTGTGCAGGTACATCATCTTCAAGTCAGTGAAGATGGTCATAAAGTAAAGTTGATATATGATAAGCATGATATATGAATGACTCTGATAAGAAGGATGGAAGCTATGAAAGATTCTTCAATGTCGTAAATAAGAAGTAGAACTCCCTAAGATAAGAGGGAGTCTCAATGAAATCTCCCTAAGTTAAGACAGGGCCTAGTTGAAATCTCCCTAGGTTAAGAGGCAGCCTGGATGAAATCTCCCTAGGATAAGAGGATGTTGATAATATCCCTTGTATAGGAACGATTAGATCCTCTATGTTTAAAAGGGAGTGACATATATGATTCTTTGTTTCATGTGTCATGCACTAGACCGGGACTAACAACCATAAGTTTTAGTGAAGGCCATGAGTGAAAAAGGAAATTGGAGAATACATTTTAGAGTGTTGCTGAAAGGAGGAAAGCAAGATCCAAATGAAGAATATGTTGTTGCATATGTAGGAGAGAAAAGTGTATGATTGAAAAATCTTCTGTCAAAGAATCAATTGATAGTCCTACTATGAAAAGTTGAGAAGCAACTTCAAGGTGTCTGAAAAACCCCGGAGCCCTGTATTTGATTATGTACATGTGAAAGTAGATTATTTATTGAGGTTGTGTTTGTACATGTGAATCTCTCGAAAGATTTTGATAGCATGTTGGTTACCAATCAGTATGATTGGGAGAGATTGGTTATCCTTGGTCTATTGGATCAAGGAGTGTTGAGGCTTTGAGACTAAAGCATTCCCTGAGAGGACATCTGACCGACACTTTGTGTTGATGTTTAAATCCCGAAGTTTGAAGAGTGGCATTGGTCCTTGAGCTCTGACACACACCCGGATCTCTAGTTTGATGGTTAGCATGTAAACCTTATGGTACCTACAGACGTTGAAAGCTTGAGTCCATCTTATTCCCACCCAAATAGATTGCCCTGGTCAAGAATCTATTTCGTGGCATTGCAGTGCCTAAATTGTTGAAAGACTAATGGATAGATTACCCTCGTCAGGAATCTAGTCCATGGCATTGTGGTGCCTAAACTTCTTCATAGATGATGTATTGAGATCTTCCATGTACCTCTTTGATTATATGTAAAAATTAATACATCCTTAGTTGAGAGGGAGTATTGGAAAATGTAGCTAGGTTCAGTATTCACTATTGTACTTGAAATCAAAATGTAATATATTTGTCGAAAAAAAAGTGAAAATAATTTTATTATTAAATTGAATTGACTTATTAAAACATGGGTTTCATACTTGGGTCAATTATAGGTCAAGCCTCCATTGTAGCCTTTAAGCTATTGTCAAAGTCATTTATTGTTTGACTCCTCCATCAAGTCATCCTCTTCAGCAATGTCTTCAAGTCAGCCTCAAATAAATCATCTCCAAGCATATATATTCATGTCGGCCTTATAACAGTGACACATATCTTCATGTTACATGTCATCTAAATTATGATGGACTAACAACTATAAATACAAGCCTAGAAGCTTGCATTTCTCATTGAACAAAAGCTCAGATTTCAAAGAGATTTTCAGGTATCTCTGTGGAGAATTTTGATGGCCATAGAAGAGTTCGGATAAGCATTTCAAAGACATGTATTTTGGGGTCACTACAGGTGTTCGGACAAGGAACAAGGAGGATTTCGATGCAATCACAGAGAGTCGGAGCTATTGAAAGCAAGTGTCGGTGTCATCTCAAAAAGAAAGTCTCGTTGCTATTGCAATAAGAAACTCGGATAGGGTACAAGGATGCTTTCGGCGTTGTTACAGTAAGGTGCTATCACAATAAGGTGTTATCTCAGTTCGATGCAACTACAATGATGGAGGTTCGGTGACACTACAATGAGAATATTTTGATGTCATCACAGTGAGAAGATCTAAGTGGTATTGCAATGATGATGCTAACACGGTGAAAGGAAGAAGTGTGACTTGATGGAGGTAGTGCCGAATCTAGATTGTAAGGGTAATGACCATCTCATCTTTTGAGTCTACTGAAGTAAGAATTTGTGATTGGGTTTTCCACTTGAGTGGGGTTTCACCTTGGTAGTGTGCATATATCTTGTGTTTTCTTCTTTTGTTGCTTGGCATTAATCTTGATGATTAGAACATATAATTAAGAGATCTAATACTAATAATGAAAATGTTACAAGTTAATGTCATAATAACGGAAGTCGTTTTAACTGCCACCTCTACCGATTTTCCATCAATATTTGCCATTTCCCAATGATATATTATCATTCAATACATCTCTTTGATGAATAAATGCTGCATCAAAGATATCCGCCATCTTTTTTAACAATTCTTGTTAATAAGATTGTCAATACCTACATCCCAACCGTAGTGTCTACGATTTGTCATTATATAAAATAAATAATTTATAACGAATGTGTCCCATCTAATCTTTTCAGATGTCATTTACCCTGACTACAGGAAGTGGCAAGATCCATCTACAGCGAGGTTAACAGAAATGTCACATTAATCATGTGAGTAATGTTTGTAACAAATAATAATATGAAAATAAAAAATCTCTATTTATGAAAGAGAGATTTAATGTGTACACTTAATACAAAAACTGCTATATTAAAAAAATTAATAATAATGATAAACAAAACAGAGAAATCCCAAATAGTTTACTCTATATGATATTTTAAAATGTAAATACAATATCTTAACAATAATCAAAATTCTATATGTGCATAAGTTTTATATGATATTTTCAGAAAGCTATGGTAACAATGCAAATATAACTATCTTAACAATAATCAAAATTGCATATATATATTTTAAAATGTAAATACAATATCTTAACAATAATCAAAATTCTATATGTGCATAAGTTTTATATGATATTTTCAGAAAGCTATGGTAACAATGCAAATATAACTATCTTAACAATAATCAAAATTGCATATATACATGCGAGTTGTGAGCTCTACAGAATTAAGAGTCAACCAGCCAAGATGCACCTTCAATGATCAAAAAGAGGTTTGATCCTTCTAGACACTTGATAAACCTGGAGTTAAGATGGATCAATGTTGGTCTTTAATGCTGCAACAAACGAGTCACTTCAACGATAATAATATATTACATCCATAACTCATATTATTGCAAAGTAGTTTTATTTTCCCTTTTCTGAGTTAGCTAAACACTGCAGCAAAAATATCCTGTGCCTTCGCTGACAATTTTAAAATATGCCACATGCAATTTTACCATTAGTCCCTACAATTTGTTATCATACAAAATGAATAAATTAAATATCAAATGCTTCCCATCTAATCTATCCAAAAGCCATTTCACTTGATGTCGAATGCTGCACCCAAAGAGTCCTTTCAACATGTTAAATCTATGACTCAGATTATTGCAAAGTACTATTCTTTCCCTTTTCTGGGGGTTGTTGCTCAATAATCTGTGGTTATGCACTGAGATCTAGGCTACCCCAATCCAATCTGGAATAATTCTTCTATAAATCTTGTTCAACTTTTTCGTTACCACTACATTATCAGTCATCTGCAGTATGAACCACATCTGAACGCTAATGAAATCAGAATATAAAAGGTGAAAAAGTGATAATAGAATACCCATAGTCAACTGGATCTAGTTCAAATGGCTGAAATAAGACATCGTTATCCTCCCCACCCATGTTACAAATCCCGCTTTGTGACATATTTGAACTTTGTGGGCTGATTGGAGCTGACATGCTATCAGCAATTTCACTCACACCTAAGTAGAAGAAATGATGAAATATTGCTTGTAGAAAAACCTACACCATTTGCAAATTCATGCATGTCAATGTAGAGTTGGAAAAAGAAAAACGTACCATAAATCACCGGAAAGCAGTGATGGGATACATCCCTGTCACTTGTAATTTTTTAATAAAAAAATATTAGATTGCATTCTTCTATTTTTATTTATCAAAATGATATTTCCCAGTAAGCAAATCTATTCCCCACCATGTTGCAACACTCCTATACCAGTGAGTTTATTTAGATGCAAGTCTCTCCTTACACTGAGATCGAAAACAATAAAGTCGATGTATCTGTTGTTTAATTCGATGTGTGTGCCCTAAATTATTATTATTTGCTGACGACTTGATTAAAAATTATTCAACTGTGACACAGCTAATGTGAAGTCGCTATCCAGGTTATTAAATTCACCTATATATGGATATCATGGATATAATTTCTCATTCAAAGAACCTTTCATATGAAGCATAACAAAATTATTTACAAAACGAACCGACAGAGCATCAGAACTGTGTTGACTCAAAGTTATCATATCTCATTAATCACCTCACATCAGGAAAAATATGGATTTTCTGCAAAATGTGGATTTCCACAGCATGATTAAATCCTAAATAATATTAGTGTCTTGTTTGAAACATTAAGATGAAACCTTATAAAGCTTCAGAAGCTGCATCTGGAGAACCAAATATCCGAAGGTTCCTATCTCCCGTTCCAACAGCCAGATAAGTCGCATCAGGTCCAAAACGAACACATGAAGCTTTCCCTGCGAGCAATTAAGAAAATTTAACAAAATTCGCTACAACCCTTCAGAATATATATTCAACGTTATTTCAACATGCATGATCACGATTTAAAGTTGATCGATTAATATCATTTTCAAATATATGACCTTATTTACATGCACACATAAGGGGAAGGGAAGCGAGACCTGTGCCCGACAAGTCTGGAAATGTTTTGATAGAATTCCATTCTTGCTTTACGCTGGCAACTTGATACACCCTAAAATAAAACAAAATCATATATCATAACCTATGAATTATGATACGTTCATGACACAAGTGAAACAAACTACAAGCATATGAGTGTTGATCCATGTCTTCCCCCTCTTCTTTCATGTTTCTTCCTGATGTTACTTTTTTATTCTGTTAATATTTTGCTGTCAATTCTACAACTTGAAGAGAATAGCCAACCTTATGTCTGAACCAGCAATTGCAAGGTAACTACCACTGTGATCAAATTGCACTGCAGAAACAAGAGAAATGCCATTGACACATAAGAGATGCTTCTACTTCTACTTTGATCACAATCTACTATTGCACAAACTATAAATGTAAGATCAAAGCAGGATTAAAAGCAAAACATGCGGCAATAACACACATTTAGCAATAAAATCTGTGAAAACAACTATCAGACCTGAGTTTGTTGGAGTATTCGAATCATAAGGAGTAAAAGTGCGGAAATTCTTTAGCTTGCGCAAATCCCATAATTTGACACCATCATATCCTGCTGTCTGCATACGTTGTAAGTAATTAGTCTAATAAATTTTAACCTAAAATTTATCTTTTGAGTAGACAAATCTAAACCCAGGAGAAGCTACAAACGAAGTCATATTCAACATATGGCTTAGAACTAGTATATACCAAAAAGAACTATAAAGATTTATAAGTTAGTGTAATGTTTCTAGGAAGGATAATATGGGTTTAGGGATGTACCCAAAAGAGATGATGATAGATAGGTGATGACAGTGTGAAATCAATGATTGTAAGAAAGCTTTGTAGGAGATTCCACATACTAGAAGGTTCCTAGGATGTTAAATAAAACTATATAAAAACATAAAAGCAATGGAATGGAATGTAATGGAATGTATTGTGAAACGTATTGTAATTGTAGCAAGCATGAATTGTGCAGTGATCTCTTCCATAAGGAATAATTAATGGCATTACGCTTCTTCAAGGATTTTCTCTACATCTTTGTGTTCATTCTTTTGTTTATGGTGTAGATGATTTGGTTTATTTCTGAAGTTAGAGGTTTCTCTTCTATCTTTTACATATCAAGTTTTACTACAGTTGGTAACAAAGCTCTTTCTTGGACCAAAAAGGGGAAGGATTTTTTAAATTTTTCCTTCCGCAGATTTTTCAAAGGAACCCAAAAAAAATTGCAGCCGAGTTGTAGATCTACATACCTCTCAAAAAAATAACCATGTTCAAAAAATTAAAAATTAAAATAAAAAAGGCAAAAATATTATCCATATCAGAGTCCAAGATGTGGAGTTATAGCTGATTTAAAATCAGTTGTAGGTTTTTCCAATGATGGCTGCAAAGATTGCAGATCAAATATCTTCTGATATAGTGCCTAGATTTCATTCAAAACAATGTCAGTTGATACAAAGTGGCTGTGGCATTTCATAATTGTGGTCTTAATAGCCAATAGAAGTATAGCATTATGATCGTTTCATATTAGTTGCCGCAAACCTTAGTTGCACAAAGGAACTCCACAGAAAAGTAAGTAATTTATTAAAAACCCTACTTGTAATTTTTAAATTTAGCAAACAAACATTTTTATAGGAAAATCCTATGGTCCAAAAAATATAGAGTATGGAAAGTCATTCTGAAAAATAAATAGAATGGCACTATGCTTTGAATTAAAAAGATTATGCTATCATATGCAAGTTGTTTATTTGAAACAAAATGAAGCTGTTAGTTTTTGTAGCATCGGATGTGTTCTAGCCACGAAATTTGGTGGAGAGACTAGAATACATGAGTTCTCCAAAACCTAGAAACTGTTTCGGGAAATTCCACCTAGAAGTGTCTCAATTAGATTATTAGCCTTTTTTAAATATTCTCTATGTCTAAACTTAGAGAATATGGTTAATTAATCAGTATTAATAGAGATAAGGTTAGAATCATCTAGAAACTCACACGGATCGACTCCAAGATGATCCTAGCAATTTATTAAGTTTTAATCTTGGTCGTTGGTGCTCCAACATAGGATCATAAGAAGAATTCGATCGGCACTTGGAGACAACACCAGAGTCACTTGAAGAATTCGATTTTCCAGAGTAGCAGCAGTCAGTGGCTAGAGAATTCCAACTTCAGTGAGGCAGCAGAGATAGTGAAGGGCAAGGACAGTGATCTGAATGAAGATTCCAAATCCGGAGAGGTAATAGCAAGTGACAGAAGTGATCCACGCAAACACAACACAAAGACTGCATAGAAGTTGACACAGAGCAATTCGATTTAGCTAAGGAGGAGGTCAATTCAGTTTCCAGAGGCCATGAAAGTCGTCCAAAGTGCGGAGAGTCATTTTCAGCTGCAGAGGCAGGCTAGACGGCTTGCTCAGAGGCGAATTCGAGCCACATGTGTGAGAGGCAACGTAGAGGGCCTATACTAGGGTTTGGACGGCCAATTTTTCTATAGAAGCCAGTGTCGATATTGCTTGTGGGGTGAGAGAATTTTCTCTCTAATTATTTTTGTCAGATACTCGCTGATTGGATTGCTAGTTCGGCATCCATAGATTGTACTCAGATTTCATTGGTGCAAAATAATAAAAACCCTCATTGTTGCACCAGTTTTCCCAAGTTGGGTTTTTCCAGGGACTTTTGTCCAAAAATAATGGTGTCATTTTTATTGTGTAATTGTGCTATAATTTTCTCAGTTTCCAATGCTATTATTTCCGTAGTATTTTATTCGTGAAAGTTGCAGTGTGTTTTATTTGATATTTGTCGTAGCAAATAAATTGTTAAAATAAATAACACTTAGAAAAATAAATTCTAGTTGTTGCAATAGGATTCCAGTTTTGGAATTTTCACAAAAGCCACCTTCAAATGAAGCATATAAATAAGATAGGTGGTCTCACATTGCGCAAAAGTATAGAGAGAGCATCAAAGGTTTGTTTTCATGCACAAACATCCTATTACAAGTTCATGGATGTATTTTGCAAGAACATATTATTTCTATAGAAGCGAACTAGATATAATTTCATCAACATTTGCTTGGATAAAAGATTACAAGTTCCAGCAAAACATAATCAAAACCCATGAGTTGAGGGTCAAAATGTTCAAATTCTTAAGATTTGAAAATTATGATGGATAAATATGTGTTGCATTCAAATTTTCATGTTACAGATACACATGATACAAAGCGGCTATGGCATTTCATAATTGTGGTCTTAATAGCCAATAGAAGTATAGCATTATGATCATTTCATATTAATCGCCTCAAACCCTAGTTGCACAAAGGAACTCCACAGAAAAGCAAGTAACTTATTAAAATCCCTACTTGTAATTTTGGGATTTAGTAAGCAAAACGTTCTTATAGAAAAATCTATGGTCCAAAAAATATATAGAGTACGGAAAATCATTCTAAAAAAATAATAGGAGAATGGAACTATGCTTTGAATTAAAAAGATTATGCTATCATATGTAGGAAGTTGCTTAACTTTGACAGGATGAAGTTATCTTCAAATGAAGCATATAAATAAGATGGGTGGTTTCACATTGCACAGAAGGATAAAGAGAGCACCAAAGGTTTGTTTTCATGCACAAACATACTATTACAAGTTCACGGATGTATTATTTAGCAAGAACATGTTATTATTTCTATAAAAACGAAATACATATAATTTCATCAATATTTGCTTGGATAAATGATTGCAAGTTCCAGCAAAGCATAATCAAAACCCATGAGTTGAGGGTCAAAATATTCAAATTTTTAAGATTTGAAAAAATTATGATGGATAAATATGAGTTGCATTCAAATTTTCATGTTACAGATATAGATGATGTGGATAGTGTTTTGGGATATCCTTAAATGGAATCAGTGACGGACCAGTTAACATCAATATGCAAAAATTAAAAATTAAAAAATAATAATAATAATAATAATAATAATTAAAAATTTGGTACAAAAAAGGAAAGTACATTATAGGATATTTCTCTTACTAAGCAAGAAGCACCCAAGGGGGCAACTAAGAATTCCTTGTAAGAAAACTAATGACAATGACTAATAAAACCTCAAACAGAGCCAGGGCTCAGTTGGAAGAAAAGCCTACAAAAGCACTTGAACAAAAGCTTCTAAAAAGCCCTACAAAGGGCACAAAAAGGAAGAAGAAGCTAAGGAACTAAATGAATCAAAGGAACCCATTTCACCACCCATGCCACTCAAATAAATAGCAATCATCAACATAAGGCATGAGCATCAACAAACTTATGGAGCAACATGGAATCAAAAAAGCAACCAAGATGGAGGCACCTAGAGGACTAAAAGAAATGAATGGATATATCATAGTAGCAAAGCAACAATATAGTACAAAATAAGCAATCAAAATCAAGATTGAGATGGCAAGGAAGCAGTTGGACCCAGTGTTGAAAAAGTCAACATCAGCAAAAAATTAGCGAAGGTCTTGAAAACAAATTTTCGGTAACATCGATGAAAAAATCAGCAAACATTAAAAAATGCAAAATTTCATTTTTTCATATTTTTAAACATATAAAGCAACAACAACATGAAATAAGTGCATCGACACATAAATATGAAGAAAGCACTGGATATATATGATGTAGTGAATGTCAAATAAAAATGATACATCAAAGGTGATACCAAATCCTATTGATCCTTGATAATTGCTCAATCAAGGAGTCAAATGTGGAGAACCAATACAAAATAACATCACATATATAAATGCATCTCATCATCATCAATTATATGTAGCAAAAAAACAAAACTAACAACTACCTATCAGAGATCAGTGCCCTCTCCCTTTTTACAAGAAAAGATGGTGGGTTGTTTGTCAGGCCTTCCCTTAACAGCAGAAGGCCCTGGCCTTGCACCTAAGTAATGCCAAACGATGATTGTTGGGTATGGAACTGTGCTCTCCTATATCTGTAGAAGATGGTGTTGATGCTCCCACATTCTCCTCCTCCTCCTCCCTCGAGTCCTCCTCCTCTTGTTTCCCCTGTATTAATGGTTCCTCCTCTAACCATGTAGGTGACTCATCCATGGGAACCTCAGACTCCACCCTCCACTTAGAGGATACATCAATATTGTGTAAGGAAATGGCATCCACATCCAGTGGTTCCTCCATTCGCTTCACCCGTAGTCAAAGATTGTAATGGACATACACCAAGTCATTAAGGCATGAGAACTCCAACCTGTCAGAGTCTTGACACTTGATGTCATATATTACAAATGTAATTGCTCAGCTGAAAGTTGAAGCTCAAAGTTATAACATGTTGCGCTTCTTTGAACGTATTTTATCAAATACACTCCAATTGCGCTTGTTGACCACTCCGTGTCAACTACCCTATAGCAATACAATTTTTCGCAAAGGAATTCCATTATGTTAGAGCATTCAAATTATCTTGGATTCATCATCATCAGTCGTCAGTTTGTCAGAGTTGTAAATCCATTTTGCATAATTTTAATGTAAATGATGTTAGTAAGACCATATATGTATGTAACAACCTAGGTAAGCCTATTATTTTGACAACGAATTTCATCCTAGGAGGTTTTTCATCTCACTGATTCAATTGTGTTTCTAAACACAAATGATCAGTAGAGTTTTTCCCTCCAGCCTCGCCCCAAAGCTAGGGTGGAATTTATCGTCAAGGTCTTAGGTGAGTCCTAGTGTTTTAGTCGAGTCTTTTGTAAAAGTGATTTGGGAATAATTTAATCTAATTGGCTAAATTATTTTATTACAAATCACTTAGCCTATAGATCATAATGAGTCGCATAATTCGGTAATAAATTGAGAGTTTATAACGAACGGGTGTTCCCCCTTTAAGGGTTGAAATGTAATTATCTTATGTAAAAAATATTTTGGTGCATGGTCCCTCATTCTTAGATTTCGTGGCTAAAATACTAGAGTGGAAAAAATTATTAATCCCCTCAAATATTAATTAATTAAATTTTCTGGCATAGATAAATTAAAATCCTATGCCAAAAATTTAATTAATGAGTCAAAATTAAAATCCTAGAGAAATTAAATTCTCCAAGTGGAAAAATTCATGGGTATCAAAGAAATTACTTTTTGGAGGTTTCCCACCAAGGGAATATTGGAAATTTACAAAACAGAACAACAACAAATTCAAAATAATAATAAATCAAAAAAAAAATGGACCCTTGGGCCTTGCTGTTTAAGTCAAAGTCAAAGTCAAATTGTCAAGGAAATTAGGTCAAAATAATTATTTTTGAGCTAATTAAAAAAGACAAGTCTACCAAGGCAGAGAAATTGCCCAGACGGCGACTTTTGGCCTAAATCCGAGTAAAAAAATTTCAACAAATCTTGTATGAGTGTTTAAATCGTGTTTTTGAAAGAGGAAATGGATTCAGCGTCATCAAAAATTTTTGGGGCACCCAAAATCTTGAAGTTTACAACTATAACCTGGATTTACAGAAATCCCTGACAGAATTTATCAAAATATTGCCAGAATTTTCACGAACCCACACACCAAATGATTTTTTCAATCGTGGCACATTTTTTTCCTAATTTTGGTACAATTTTTTGTTTGTGATTTTTTGCGGGCCAAAAAAAATCGTAAGGTTGGTGAAAAACGTGTTTTTTGACGATATTTTCTACACTGGTTGGACCCCATGTTCACATTTCACTAAGATAGATGGATGCTCATACTTGGTACTAGTTAGTTGACTACACCGATTAGCCAATCATATTATACGACTTCCTCCCAAGTTTTGAGAACGAAGAATGCTAGGGGGAATGTATTGCAATGTAGTGTACCTAGAGAAGATAATATGAAGCACCTTGGAAGGTACCAAAGGGGGATAATGAAATATAGGTGCTCACATACAGTGAAATAGAAGGCTTACTAGATTGTTCCACCTATTAGAAGGTTCCTTCACTAGAAAATTCCTTGGAGATCAAAGTTATCCTATGGCTTACCTTACCAATCACTATGTCTAATTGTCACCTTAAATCGTGATTTTTTGGCAATATTTTCCACACTGGTTGGACCCCATGTTCACATTTCACTAGGATAGATGGATGCTCATGCTTGGTACTAGTTGACTACACTATTTAGCCAATCATATTATATGGCTTCCCCACATGTTTCAAGAACGAATAATGCTAGGGGGAATGTAAGTAATGTACCTAGAGAAGATAATATGGGGCACCTTGGAAGGTAACGATGGGGTGATAATGATAGATAGGTGTTCGCACAGTGTGACATAGAAGGCTTACTAGACAATTCCACCTATTAGAAGATTCCTTTACTAGAAAGTTCCTCGAAGGTTAGAGTTATCATATGGCTTACCTTACCAATCACTAAGTCTAATTGTCACCTTAAATTGTATTGTTCATTTAAGATCGTAAATCTTCAAGTGATGATTATTGAGTTAAAATTCCTAACCTAGTCACCATGCAAGATATTAGGATCTAGATCAAATCTCCCTATGATGTGGAATCAACCATTGTACTATATATCTGTAGCATTAGTGTGAATATAATATGATATGGCTCATTAACCTTCTCCATCATATTGTCGATCTTGTGTATTGTTGTCAATCCTTTAACAGTCAGATAGAACTATATAAAGAAGTAGAAGCAATGTAATGGGATGTCTTGCGAATTATATTGTAATTGTAGCAAGGATGACTTGTGGACTGATTCATTGTTTGTCATGGTTCATGGAGAGATGCTAAGAAGCTGAAAAATATTCCAGATTTGTATTTTACAACCATGGTTATGACAATTTACATGCAAAAACCTGCTATATGATTTAATGAGGTGGATAAAAAACCAAGTTAGACATCCTTCAGCATTTTCCCCATCAGCTTTCAGATTTCCAAAGGGTTTTCTAGTATTTAGATTTTTTCATTAGGATAAATGATTATACAGTCAAACATTAAAGACGGCTTATTACAATGGTATAGTAGAGAAATCTAGAAAGGTATCGTTAGAACCTCCCCTGTAATTGGCAATTGGTTAGCCTTGGGGTTGGCAATGGAGAATGAGTTAGGAATGGGGTAAACCCTTGGTGGGCAGAGGGAAGGACACTTTTCTGAAACTCCAATTTCATTACTTCAGAGACAGGGTATGTTTAATTTAGCTCCTGCAGCCAATCAAAAAGCTTCTTCAATATGTTGGCAATGGTGGAAGAAAATAGCCCTTCTAGGTCTAGAAGCGAATAATAAGAATCAATGGGAATCCTAAATGAGACATGCCATGCCAATTTGTTCAGAGGTGAGTAATAAATTGCTTCTGAAACACCCTTAGCGTAGTTGAATTATTGTAAATGATGCTAGTATGATCATCTATATATGTAACAACACTTAGGTAAGCCACTGATTTTGGCAAAGAAATTCATCTTAGAAAGTTTTTTAACCTCCCTGAATTATGTGTGTTACTAAACATGGATAATCGGCAGATTTTTTCTTCCAGCTTAAACCCCAAAGCTAGGGTGGAATTCCTTGACAAGGTCTTAGGTGAGTCATAGTGTTATGTAGAGTGTTTGTCAAAGTCTAAGTTGCACGAAACGGGGAAATGGAAACGAGTTTCCGAAACGGGAAGCGATACGAAATGCGACCTCCCCAAATTTGAGGAAACGGGGAAACGCGAATATATATATATATATATATATATTATATATATATATATATATATTTTAAAATATTTAAAAATTATATATATATATGTGCAATCATCATAAGCATTAATGATACATTATAATTTATTTACATTTAAACATTAAGATTAAATTTATATATCACATTTACTCATGAGTCATGAATGATCACATAATGAAAATAAAAATATAGGAAAATCCAAAAGCAACCATTAAAGTTTATTATATATCCAAGGGCAAAATCTCAAAATCAGCCTTTATTTATATTAGTATATGAGGGTGCAAGTACAATAAAGACTATAAAGCTGCAAGAACTATAGAGACAAAAGACTAATCCAAATTAATTTTCTATGGCTGAAACTACCCCAAAATGCCAGAAAAGAGAAGAGAAATATGGCTGTAGCTGAGCCAAATCTGCTGCTGCTGAAATCTCTTTCTCCTGCTGCTGAAATCCACTTTGTTGATGCTCACTGCTCAAAACACCCTAGCTGAAACAACTGTCAGTCTCCAAGAGAAACGACTTGTTGAATAGTGTGATGAGAGAATGAGACAAACTTCTCTTTTATAAGTTTAGACAGGCTTCTAGATCCCACTAGATAGCCTAAAAAAAATTATAAAACAAATTAAAAATTGAAAAAAAATTAAAAAAACAAATGATTTTTTGGCGTGTTTCACGGCCGTACCACCCACGTTTCCGTTTCGGGAAACGAGGTGGTACGGCCGGAAACGCGTTTCACGGCCGTACCAAACGCGGAAACGCGTTTCGTTTCCATTTCCGGCCGGAAACGGGCCCCCCCCCCCCCAGCGTTTCCTGCAACATAGGTAAAAGTGTGTTTGGGAATAATTTAAGCACAATTGACTAAATTATTTTGTTACAAACCACTTGGTCTATAGTAGATCATATTGTGTCGTAGAATTGGCTAATTTCATGAGTGTCTATATGTAAAGGTGCATTCCCCCTTTGAGGGTTGAATTAATTGTAATATTTGATGTAAAAAATATTTTAGTGCATGGTCTCTCATACTTAGACACCATGGCTAAAATATTTGAGGGTAAAGGAGATAGGTAGGTACTAGGCATTGAAAATTTTTAACTTTTTCAACAGAAGCTTACCCACAACACTTTAAAGTTGACTGATTATTTATTGGTCTCCCACATTAGAGTGTTAGAAATGATAGAAGATATAAAAATTTATTTATTATTTCTGTGCTTTTACTATGACTTTCCATAGGGTCGTGTAATAGAGGGTCAATTGCTCAATATGTCAATCTGGTCTAGATTGGGTGGTGGAGAGGAAATATCATTAACCTCCCCACCTGGCTTCAAATTCAGCTAGTGACATTTTCACTTTTTGGGAGCCTATTCTTTATTGAGGCTACCCCATCTGGGAATATATTCAATGAAGTTGGGCTAGCTAGCTTATAACACAACTAGGCAAGATCTTACCAGACTACAAGTCGTGCTCATGGGTGGTTCTCAGAGGCATCCTAACTTCTCCAGTCTGTGGCCATTTTCCCAGAGCACCTCCCCCCATTCAGATTCTCTCTTGATGCACCGAGTCATCTTTTGCCGACTACATGGGTGTCGAACCATTCCATTAGAGAGGATATCTATCAGCTATACACTCAAGTCACATGGATTTCACCTCCTACCGCCCTTCGTCCGCAGATGTCTTTCTATTTGGAGCATTTCGTAGAGCTGCGGGATGGCCTCATGATATGGCCCCCCTACTTGCGCTGACATTAGATGCACACTCTATTGATTTTCTTAGTGCAACTAGAGTTAGCACAATATTTCTGAAATTTTGATAATTACTTTTGATGTAGATCTTCTTTTGACTTATTCCAATATACCATTCAACAATTATACTTCAGAAATTCAACCATAAAGAACAGTGGAATAGTAGAGACCACAACACATAAAAGAAGACAATATTTACCCTAGGAAAACCCAACAAAGGGAAAAAACCAGCAAACTTTTTCAATAAAGAAAATTTTCTTGTTCAATGAGAGACACACCTAGACCTATCTATGGTCAAACTTGGTCTTCTCCTCCAATTCAAGTCACCCAATTTGATCCTGCACTTTGCTCTGCCTGTCTGACCCAAAATTTCAGCCCTCCTGCAAAATCCAGTTGCCCTAGAATTTCCAGCATGCAACAGTTGCCCCACAAAAATGTGAAACAGAGAGAGAGAGAGAGATCAATCCACAAATGCCTGTTGCTAGAGAGAGGGAAAGAAGAGAGAAATTTCAGCATCTTCCTTTGTCCTTCGCTTGCTTGCCCAGAAATTGTCTTGTGTAAGAGAATGTGAATGCCCAATTGGAGTAGAATGAGCTGCCTTTATATAGTAGTATGCCTTGGGTGAATGGATGTGTCTCTTGGCCAAGGCCGACTTGACTTGGAGGGAAGTCGACTAGTCACTTTTTGGCGCCAAAGACTAAGTTGCACCTCATCTTCGGGTGAGATCAGAGGACGTTTCCACTGTCTCTATAGGGATTCCAGGGGCTCCCTCTCTATTTTTTTCTGGTACCAAGACCAGAGATTCCTAGCCCTTTTTATCAGGGTGGTCTTTACATATAGATCTCAACTCTTGCACACATCAACTCACCTTGAGATTTCTATAACTATTACCTCTTACTTCCAAGTTGTTTCATCTGTTTGAAACAGCAAGCGACAAGCAGAGTCTTAGTTTGCAGCAGATTAGATAATGGTGAGACCTCAGGGTTATCAAGGAGATCTTTACATATAGATCTCAACCCTTGCACACATCAACTCACCTTGAGGTTTCTATAACTATTACCTCTTACTTCCAAGTTGTTTCGTCTGTTCGAAACAACAAGCGACAAGCAGAGTCTCAGTTTGCAGCAGATTAGATAACGGTGAGACCTCAAGGTTTTCTGCAACCCACCCCCCCCCCCCCCCCCAGCCCTGGTCCAAGACAGACAGGTACATTTGAGACGACCCACAGATGAAGTACCATGCTTCAGTCAACCTAGCCTTAGAGAGTTAAGGGAATATCTCAAGGCAGAGGCAACACAACATGCCTCCCACCCGCCAGACCTCCTACCAGACATAGCACAATAGACAGAGAATCATTAGCAGCATCTTCCTTTCAGCCTCGGATGTTAGGAGTAGCACTCGCTCATCTACTACCCTTAGGATCATAAAGTTGGATTTCCCAACAATTCTGGAGGACCCGGCCAAGGAGAGATTGCCTTGCTTGCCTCCCTCACCATCAACCATCAGATTCGGGAGACGTTGATCCCATTGGCTTCATCTTCAACTCCCCCATCCCTTCTTTGGATTTGCACAGTCCAGCGGCAAACATACTTCACATTTCTCATTTTTGGTCATCTCATATGACTTTATACATTCTCTATTTGTGATTTTATTTCATGTTAGTCCTGTTTTAGCCATATATTAGTCTTATTAGCTTTGGAGTTACAATGGAGTTGCATTTGCACTCCCAAATGTCTTGTATTTACACTAGATGTATCCTTTTGTCCTATTGACCTAGTTTGTGTGGTTACCTGAGGACATTAATAAAATTATATCTTATCTTACCTGATGCTACAGGTGGAGAGTACCTATTCTGCCAAAGTCACCTAGGACTTGCAATCGGCCCCAACTGCAATTAACATCTTGCTCTCACAAGTGGTGGTGCCAGATCATGAGGAGAAAACATGTCACTTAGTAATATCACCACCACTAATTTACAAACCAATCAAACCCCACTAATATGTTTTTTTTTAGGAAATATTCAGGCAGATCCACCCGAAGGAATCACTTCCTGTTGGCTCATTAGTGGAACCTAACCCAAGAGCGTCGAGGAGTATTGACCCTGTAACCTCCCATTAGTGAGGTGCTTTAGCAACGGGAACTCAACTAACTGAGCTAACCTCTGGGCTAAGCCCCGCTAGTTTTTTACTATTATTTTTACATAATTTTAAAGAATGCAACATGTTTAGGCCTTATATCACTTTAAAAATGTCACTTATATGACCAGTAACTAAAAGAGAAAGCGTTAGATCTAGTAAACTTGGATTTTGCAAGGTTGAGTTGTTACAAAAACATATGAGAAAATTTCAGGGTAGAATGATTATTTTGTAAATATATAGTCTGGCAAATTTGTAGGAATTTGTGGCCATCCAGTTTACTCTAGCAAACCAAGAAACAAAGGCATGCCCATGGTATCATCCTTAAGGCGTGTTTGCTGATACTAGATAGATGAACTGCAATTAGAATGTACATCAGATTAAACTAAGGAAAGATCAAGCAATGGAGAATGTACTCAAAACAACTTATGGAAATGAAGGTGAATGGCCCATTCAATAAATTTAAAATATATACATATAAACTTTAAAAAAAAACTGAAGATGTAACATAAAACAAGTAAAAAAAGAAATTTATATATTGGGCAGAAAACAAAGAACAGACAGCTATAATAATTAAAAGAAAGGAAGCAAAACAAGGAAATGCAGCATAACAAAAAGAATAAAACAAGGATATATGGATGTTGATAAATTGATAAAATGAGAAAACTAGTAGATGAAAAATAAAAACAAATAAGTGTGTGACATCTAATGAGATTGAAAATTGAAAAAAATGAAAACTAAAAGCAATGACATGCAAGCTTGAGGAGCACAGGATGTCTTGTAGTGGGCCACAATGGCAAATAACAAACACATGCTAAACAAGTTTGTGCCTAGAGACATACAGATGTAAGTTGGTGATAAACACAAACTTTTTCAATTACATGTAAAAATATTGAATGAAAATATTTTAAAATTTGACTTGTGTGGATAAAATAATAAAAATGGAGCGTGTGACATGAAAATAAAAACCAAGGTCTAGAAGACATGCCAAGCACACGACGGCTTGTAGTGGACCACAAGGGAAAATAACATGCACATGCATGCACAAAAGAAGGATGTGCTTAGGCACATACAGATGTAAGTTGGTAATAGGAACTTACAGCTGGAAACATTTTCAACTACAGTTTATAAAATGAAAGTATAATAAATTTTGAATAAGCAACAAAAACTTCCTAGCAAACTTGCTTATTCTAGTTTTGTATTTTGTTTTTATTTGGCTCAGGCCTTAACAAGAGAAGCTTAACAAGAGGGCTGTAGTCTCAATTCTACCAAGAAGCTATTTTATGCTTCCTTTCTCAAGTAGCAACGAAAAAGCAGCTTTTATCAATTTACAAATCCATAACAATTTTCAATGTTCAGCATTACTTGTTAAGGGTAATCTATCAACATATACCTGTGCAATTGGTAGATGATTGAAGAGAATATATTTTTTCCCTTCTTCAAACCACCTTAAGAATGGGAAAAACTCCCATAGATAACAAATATATTCATGAAATGTTAAAATGCATCTTTGAATACACATACCGCAAGGAAATATCCATTTTCTGAAAAAGATATATCAGTCACTGCACCACTGTGCCCATCAAACTTCGCAACATTTGCCTACACAGTAATAAAAGAGCTTAGCACAAATTTATGAGCTCAATCCAAGCAAGAAATGAAAAGACATGCAATAACAGAAAGTCTCTAACGAGAAAAAATACCAAGAACAATGGTAATTGTCTATACACTAGCAAATATTCAGATGACTTTACCTGGGTTTTCACATCCCAAATTCTCACCAAGGATTCTGTTGTCCCAGTTCCTAAAATGAGACCATCAGGATGAAAAGCTGCAGATGTGTATCCATCCTCTATACCCGGATCATTGACCTGCACACCATATTCATCCATTGCAAAGAAAATGGCATTAAAGAAAAAACCATCATCTGCCATTATTTATTTACTTTTGAATTGTGCTTAGAAGGATTGCCACCCATAATTCAGCAACGTGAAATAGAAAGTCCATATGACTGACCATATATGCAAGGGAATGTGAAGACAACTAAGACAATACACAGCTGCAATATGATTGAATTTGATATGATAAACTTCCGAAGAGTAGAAAATTGAAATACAAGGAAAAGTTTACCTGTGTAAGGCATAGACCAGATGAAAGATCATAAAAACACCAGGTCTTGTCCATTGAAGCTGTCACAAAGTAATTATTCGTTGCATGAACGGTCACAGCATGAACCTGAAAATCAGATACAAATATTACTACTAATCCTCCTAAGTACTAATAAACCTTTTAAAACGGGTAAGCCATATAAAACAACTATTTGGAAAAATGAAATGTAAGTTGTCTGAAGAGCCTACGCCTCGTCCATTACTAGATTTGAAGTCGCCTATATTACAACACATAGTAGCAACATGAAAATCTGATTTCAGGCATGCAATACAGGAGTTGATTAATCATTAAGCACAGTTTTCGATATAGTAAGAACAAAGGCCATTTCTTATATCATTTTAAAAAAATTGCATAGATGCAAGCATGAGACAAAAATTGAGCATATGCTCTTACATCACAAAACTATAGAGCCAGAGATCCAAAAATATAAAAAGATTAAATGAACATTTCCAAGAATTAGGTGGATTACTACCACTGACCTGCAATTATATCTATTAAGATAAATGCATGAGTGGATGGGGAGATTAACTCAGGACAGCTCTGCAAAAAGAACTCCAGTGGCTGGTTGTTCAAATGTGGGAGAAATCCAACCAAAATCTTGTTGGTACAGATTCTAAATTGACTTCTGATATCAGGTGAGAATGGAATTTTTTTACAAATAAACAGCTGCGTTCCTTCTGAAAGGAAAAGGATCCAAGGATCAGAACGATAATACTCAACACTCCCTCTCGGCGAGAAAGGAAAATTGCTCCAATTTAAGTCTATCTCTGAATGCCTCAAACTTCCTTCTTCCCATCATCTTGGTCAAAACATCAACTACCTGCTGATCCATGAGAATATGTTGGAGCTTCATAGCTCCCTTCTAAACTGTGTCTCAAAAGAAATGTTATCTGATCCCTATGGGATTCAACCTGTCATAGAACACCAGATTCTCAGACTTTGATATTATCATAGTAAATGACTATATCAAACAAACCTGCAAGTAACTTACAAGGCCAAATGACCTCAAAACTAGCAGTACTATCTGCCATGTTTTTGCCTCTGCTGAGCTAAGTGCCACAGATGTCTACTTCCTGCTGAACCATGATACCATTGGTGTTCCCTCACTAAACAAGCACCTTGAGGAACTTTTCCTATTTATCACATTGCTTACCCAATCTGAGTTTGAATATCTGACAACTTCACTTGACCATCTCCAAGATATCTTAGATCATACTCCATTCAACATTGTGCCCCTCAAATACCTTGAGGTGCCCTTTCAATTTATTGCACTGCTTGCCCAATCTGTGTTTGAAATTTGAATACCCCGACAACTTCACTTGACCATCTCCAAGATATCTTAGATCATACTCCATTGCGCCTGCAAATAACTTAGCAAATGTTTTACCGCTACCTAATGATCCTGCCTTGGCTCCACCATGAATTAACTCAAAGTGTTCACTACAAAACAGATATCTCGCCTGGTGTTGACTAAATACATCCTATCAACTACTTATACATCACGGGATCCACAAGCCCTGATCTAAAGTTATCAACTTCTTCAAATTAGTGATCATGGGTGTGGCCATAGATTTGCAATCCTCCATCCAAAATCCCTTTAGGATCTCAACTGCATACTTACTCTGCCCAAGGAAAATCTCCCCAAAATCCCTGCCAAAGCTACAATTCCAAGAACTAATGCATCATGTTGGTGTCTTTCATCTCAAACTCAGTTGCCATGTTTGCTTTGCAACCTATAATGAACTCCTCTGCACCTGTCAAAAACAAGTCATCTACATAGTACATAGTACATACAACACCAAAATGAATAGATCAATCTCAACATATATGTAATGATAGTTAGAATACCTCACTTTTATTGAAGTCTATGCTTCGTAGATATACATTGATTCTGGAATACCATGCTGTCATTGCTAGCTTAAGCCCATACAAGGCTTTCTTAAGCCTGCACACATGGGAATCCTTTCCATTTACCTCAAAGCCCTAAGGCCACATTATTGTTCCTAATGATCCCAATAAGGAAAGTTGTCATCACATCCATCTTATGCATCATCCATCCCATGAATGAAACCAAAGACATAACTACCTAATGGAAGTATACTTCGCAACTAGAAATGTCTTCTCATAGTCCACTCCCCTATCTAGGTGAACCCTCTCACCACAAAACTTGCTTTGAACTTCTCAACGCTACCATTTGCAACATTCTTGATCTTGTCAAGCCACATAAAACTCATAATATGTCCCAAACATCAAACTTCGTGATGAAGGTGCACTCCTTCACCATGGCATCCCGCTATACCTACTAGTTTGCTACCTCCTAAAAACTAGAAAGCTCGAAATCTAGAATGTTGCTCACCATGTAGTCTAGAAAGTTCTTCAAAGGTCTTCTCTCTCCAAATGTGCTCCTAGGAGCCTCAACATGCTCCTAAACATCCCTCAATGTCTGAGTGACATAGCGAAGTCTCCTAACATAAACAAGAAGGGATACTACCTTCCCCACTTCACCGAGGCTATTGCAGTTGCTCTAGAAATCATCGGTGACCCTAGTGCAACCTTTGAAGCTTCTTGTTTCTTATCCTTTTGTCATTGGAATAGGCTTATGGGACTTCCCAGATGCAAAGTCTTCCTCAAATTTCACACTCTTCCTTGAAGTTCACAACCCAACCCATTGTTGCCTTGCTTTGCTCTAGAATATTGACCATGTAAGCCTTTGAATTCGCATTGTAACCTACAAATAATCCATCCTTGCTAGAGGGATCCAACTTAGTCATCTTCGCAATAGTAAAACCAAACAAACAACCTTTGGCTTCACACCTGTTAATGCCTCCTATGGTGTCTTGTCCTCCAAGATCCTATGAGGGCAATGATTCTTGATGCAGATTGTTGTGTTGCATGCTTCTACCCAAAGAAAGTTCAACAAGTCATGGTCACATATAATGGCCTTAAGAACCTTTATGACGGACTAATTTTTCCTCTCTACAACCCCATTTTTTGTGGGTTGTACGAAACTGTCATCCCTTCTTGATATCTACCCTCTTGCAAACACCCTCAAAACCCCTAGATGTATACTCTCCCCCATTCTCTAATCTCAAGACTTCATCTTCTTCCATATCAAGTTTTCAACTAGAGATTTGAACTCCTAAAACCTATTAAAGGCCTCATCGTCAATCTTTAAGAAGTAGATTCAAGTTTTGCGAGAATTAGAAAGGACGTCAATGAAGGAAACATAGTGCAGGCTTCCTATAATTGATGCTACTCACATCAATCAACAAACATCAAAATGTTCTAGATCTAGAATCCCCTTAAACCTATGCTCACTACTTAAGAAAGCAACCTTGGCATGTTTGCCAAGTGTGCACCCTCTACATACAACCGAACTACGAAGACCCGTGAATATCTCCCTCATAATAGGAAATGTCGTGTGATGCAAGTGCCAAACTCACACAACCTATCAATGTTATATGCACCAAGGCTCAAAAAAGTTCACCTTGCAACCCATACAAACTTTTATAGCCCCTATTACATAAGCCATATATGGGCTAGACTCCTTTGGTCTTATGAGGACCTGTTGGTTCTTGAACTCGACTACAACACCCTTATCCTCCATCACTGAAATTGAATGCAACTTCTTCATGAGAACAAATACAAACATCATCAAAATTTACAGGAATGGTACTTGTCTCCTACAACTGGGTACTTGGAATCATCACCAAGCTCAACCTATACTCCTAAGTCCTACATCTTCAAACTAGAAAAATAATTGTCACGCTAATGTCATATGTCCAAATGCCCCACCGTCCACATACCATGCATCCCTTGGAATTATGTTGGTAAAAAAAAAGATATCATCGAGAAAACCTTCTCGAACTTGGTAGCAAAATCGATCGTTTAAGTTTCTACAAAGGTTACTACTAGCTTTTGATATTGCTTCCCTCTACTCTTTTTCAACTTTGGACAGTATGATGCATCTCAAAGCGACTTCTCATCACAAAAGATTTAAGGTCGAGGAATGCATAAAGCAAGTTCTCTTGATGGCTTTTTGCAAAACAAATTTTGAGTACCATATAGAATCAATATTTCAAAAATGATATTGCACTTTTTAATATGGCACAAATAGAAACCCTAATTTCAGCAATATAGCATGCAATATGGAAGATAATAACAATAAACTTATACAATTTCCACAAGAATCACTTTATCAACACAAGTCTCTCCATGGAAAAAACTCCCTTACAAGACAATTTGCTCCACTAAATATCCATTGGGTCTAAGAGAAATGTTCAAAAGAGATAGGCACACTTCTTAAGAGGATGAGAAGTGATTGAATGTGTGATGATCCAAATGAAAGTGACTTCCCTCTATTTGCATAAGGGCAAGCAAGTAAATTTACATAATTTTACAAATAAAATCCCTAAAAGTTTGCTTGAGCATTCAGCTAGGCCTAAAGCTCAAAAGTTGACCTTAAGATAGCGTTAAAACATACTAAATACATCGAAATATCCCACATGTGAGAATAAATTCTCTCCAACATTAAGTCATCCTCCGAGAATGGACAATCTCCATCGAGTGATAAAATGGCCCACGAGTGCTCCTCACTCCCAAGTAATCATCACAGTGACTTCCATCATCCTTTGGGCTCTGCAACAAGGCAACGCGCATCAAATTGTGTCAAAGCCAACTTGAGAGTGTCCTGGGTCAATCTAGGCACATCATCAAATAAGCCAACACCTTGTCTTCCTAGTACAGTGTTTCATCATCTAGGGGCGTCACAAGGTAGGGTACAACCATGTGGAGGCTCCTCAAAGCCCAACATTCATCTCATGAGGGTAACATTGGGGATGTCACTGCTCTCGATATTGGGCAAAGCATCCTCACTTTTGGTGTACCTTCCTCATTGCAAAGTTCCTTACTATCCTTCTTTGTCCTCCTCTCATGTTGAGATTACCTTCACATGATCTCTTGATTGTCCCCTAACTCTATGTCCAGTGTTGGATAGTATGGGGCAATGGCACTTTGAGACATATGATTTATGACAAGTTAGCCTTCAACAAAGTTGAAAAGCAAGAGAGAGGCATTAGTGTGGAATTGAGTGATGATGTTATTTAAGCTATGGGAGGAGTTGGCTCTATTTCCTTCAAGATGCCATTAGATTGATGTTATTGAGTTGAGTATCTTCTATTTGTTCCTTGCTTAAAAGTGAATCTTCTTTTAATTTCTTTTATGGTAAATCATCATGGTATGCCCTAGTTTGATGCCCCAAAAGGTCATCTTTAAGAACTAAACCCATCTTGTGGCAAGAGGGGTTCAAGTTGGAGGTATTTGAGAATTGCAAGCAGATTCCAGTGAAGTGTGGTGCTCCAACATATGGTCATACAAATTTGTATGAGATATGGCAAAAGTGTTTTGGTCATTTGCATTATGGAGCGATTTTTGTCTAGGAAAGTTAATGTAAGCATTGACAAGCTTCAAAATGGAGAAAGAAGGTGTCTACAAGGGATGTGATATTGGTAAGTCCAACAAGGTTGCTTTAACTACCAATGAGCATATAAATTGCGAGGAAGTCTTGATCTAATCCATTTAAGGGCGTGTGGGCCCATGTCATCATCCTTGACAAGTAGCTTGTATCTATTCACCTTCATCAGTGACTTCTCTCACAAGCCCTGGATATATCTTCTAAAAGCTAATGATAAGGTGGTCAACAAGTTCACAAGTTCGAGGCCTTAGGTAAATATCAAACAAGAAATAAAATCAAAATGCTTCCCTCAAATAATGTAGGCATGTATATCTCCATGAAGTTTGATTTTTTATGTAGGTAAGTTAGGATCAAGAGGGATTTTATAGAAACATGCACCCCTCAACATAATGGGGTTGCGAAGAGGAAGAACAAGTCTATTGATAAAATGGATAAGCCTTTAATTCATGATATCGATTTTCCCATGTATCTTTGGCTAGAGGTTTATAACATAGTTATGTATATTTTGAATAGGTGTCCTCAGAACCTTGAAGAACAAGACACCAAAGGAGCCTTTTAGTGGTGTGAAACCAGATGTATCGCTTTTCCATGTATTCGAGTGTCCAATTCATATCCATGTGCCTGAGAAGGATGACAAAGTTAAACCCCTATAGTACCAAAGGTATTTTTGTTTAATACAGTACAAGAATTTCAAGAGTTACAGAATCTATATTCTAACATGGAGAATGACAATAGTGGCAAAGTCGTAAAGTTTGATGAAGAAATGATGTCCTCTAGTTCCCTAAGTTGAGGTTATTGTTCCAAACACTAATTTGGAGACTCAAGATGAATCAGATTCAAGGTTGGACAAGGTCAAATTATGAATCAATATCCCCTCACCTTCTAGTTCATGACATAGATATTTGAGATAGCTTGCTCCAACATTACAAGTGGCACAAGAGTAAGATAGAAGCACCCACATATTTAGTGAGGAGTATACCTCTTAGGAGATATTCTAGCGATGTTTCAAGAGCTTCCTCCATTTGTGATCCTTCAAGTTGTTTGAAGGAGATGTGATGCCTTGGTGGAGTGTGATGGATGGTTGATAGTTACTTATTAGAAGACAATGGTTGACTCAAGACTACAAGAAGTACATATACGCAAATGGCAAATGTTGGTGAAAAGGTTTTCCTCATAAACAAGGAGTGCTAGCTTTTGAGGCTATTCTAAAAATGTTTACATTATGTTTAGGGGTGCTTCTTTGGATGTGCACTACATGGTGTGTGGTTACCCTTTGATTGATCTATGATGGACTTGCACACTAGAGGTAGCTTACTCATTGATTTCTAGACCTCTTATGGGGGCACTGGAGGCAACTAGGTGTCGTTCTACATGGTGGCCACATGGAAGTTGCTTGCTTGGAGAATGCCTTGCATTATAAGAGAAGCATTCGGCATTCTAAAGGAGTTGAGCCTAGACAACACTGGGATACTTCGATGGTAGCATGGAGTCTTGGGGTTGACTTAAGGACACCTACGACGTTGATCATGTAGGTGTAGTAGACCTAGAGAAGCAGACAACCCAAGAGAGTTGTTGGACCATTAGAGCCCTTGGTAGAGGAGTAATGGACCTTAGATGAAGAGATCCATTATCTTGGAGCTTGACATGTGTCGTTTATAGGACTGCTTCACAAGTGCGACCCTGCCTGCATCTCGTAGGTTATTTGTAGTGCACTAGGTCCACTTCACATGTATACCTCCCTTCACTTCTCATATAAGGGAAGGAGTGCCATTTTAATCATCATTTGTGTACTCTTTTATTTAAATTTATCTTATAGGATTAAGGCACTAAGGTTCATGTGGAAACTATAGGATGAGTTTTGAAGTCTAGAGAGGATGTCTCTAGCATAGTTTTAAAAACTAGTCGGTTTGAACAAGTGATCATCAATCTAGCCGAACAACCTTCAACCAATGACTTGGTAGAAAACTCTAGTTTGGGACCGACTGGTACTAGTTAGGTACCAAACCTGCCGATTTTGTACCTAACCAGTACCAGCCAATCTAAATCAATCGATTTTGCTCCAAACCAAGCCGATCAAATCTCACATATGTAGGGGGAGTCTAGGACCCACTATGGCAATTTTTCAAGTGGTTTTGGAGGAAACTAGGGGTTGCTTCCTTTCCAAAACAGTGCCTTTTGGCCATAAAACATGCCCTTCCCCTCCTAAACCCTAAACCTAAACAAAATACCTAACTAAACCCTATCAATGTTGGCAACCAAAATGGTAACGTTAAATTCCTAAAATTACTTTTACTTAGATTATTGTTTCAAGATGTTTGAGAGTGGTTCCAACCTTATCGGACTTCATATGGAGAAAGTAGAATTTCACATCCCACTCAAAATTCAGTAAACTTAACAGTTTTTAGGTTTTGAGGATTGGTAGAATTGTGACATTTTCATTGAATTCTATCATGTACAAGGGTATGGGATTCACAGTTAATCCAAAGCATGAGGCCCCTTATGTACCTTGATGTTGTTAGTATTAACAAAAATGTACCTTCACTTGAACCAAATAATTGGTTAGGCATGTTAAAAAAATTCTACCATATTATAAGGTTCAGAAGATGAACCCTTCAGTCAAACCAAAATCATTGGTTAGGC
Organism: Pinus taeda; assembly: GCA_000404065.3. Lineage (NCBI taxonomy): Eukaryota > Viridiplantae > Streptophyta > Pinopsida > Pinales > Pinaceae > Pinus > Pinus taeda. The sequence continues at coordinate 231,114 of APFE031533150.1, forward strand.
ATGTTAATCTTTTTCAATTTCTACCATATTATAAGGTAGAAGAATCTGAGTCAAAAGGCTTTGGGCTAGATGACGTTTATGTAGTTGATGTTTATGTTGATGAACCCATTTCTAGTAGTGGTGAATTAGTGATGAGTTTGATGAGTGATCACGTTGATTAGTGATTTGTAGTAGGTCAGTGGCCCAATAGCTTGTAGCATTGTTTTTTGACTCTAGAGGCCAGTTAGAGCCTCACTGATTATGTATTTTGTTGTTGATATGTATTGCACTCAGTGCCATTTTGATATGTTCACTATTACATGGTATATAGATTACCAAACCTTGCATATTGTCTCTAATGGTTTGGAATCATGTTTAAAATCTTAAAAATATTTTTTTCAATAAAAAAATAATTATTTTATTTATTTTTTTGAATCTGGTTCATTGTATCCGGTTTGATCTGAATCTGGTTCAAATCCCAGTTAGATAGTTGGGCTGGTCAAGGAGACAACGTGCATCAGGTGTCAACGAGAACTTATTAGTGTTGACTCTGGTTTGTTGGAGTATCTTTGGTGGAGATATTACAGCTTTATACATGATGGAGGCTTCAGAGTTTCGATCATTTATGCTTAAACCACACCCACCACCAAACACTACCATGATGATCACCTCCTTCAAGGTGTTCACTAACAGAGACACTATGAAGAAGGTAGAGAACCATTCCACTCATCTTTCAGATCTCTAAGATATCAAGGACAACCCCAACCTCTGCCTGTGAGACCCTCACAACAGCATTAAGGCCGAACACAACACAATTCTTTCATTTACAGCAAACACCCTCCTTTCCACTCATCTAGATCTCAGCAGAGAACACAGCCTCTTCCAGGTTCTTCACCTGGGGGCTTCTTCACTTCGGCCTTGGATGGTAGGAGATATCCACCTACTACCAGTACAAATTCAAAGGTTAGCAGGTTTTCCTCCTCATCAGTGAGAGATGGCTCCTCTAGGCCTTGGAAAATTCTCCAGTCACCTCCAGTTGATACATTTCTCTAAGTCTCAAAATCTTGAGGGGGATCCTCTGTTCTCTGGGCCTCCCAGCCCTCTCTTTTTTGTTTTTAAGATGATAAACTTTTGATTGTGGGTATTTGACCTCAGAGGTTAGATATGTTTTTATAGGAAATACACTCGCACTTGCATCTACTTTTTCTGGTGTACCTAACAGTGCCTTTGACCTACTTATGGTCACTTGTTAAACATTAATATAATTATGTTATCTCCCAATGAAATCTATGATATCACACCATGTCGAGATATACAATGCACTTATGACCAATGTTGGTATTGGTCCAGCTAACATACATGTACATTTTGCATTTGACCAGAGTCCTGATTACCATCGTAATTTTTTATTGAGGACCACAACCTCTTTAACCAACTGTGGTCTCCAAATTCACAAATGCCAAAATTCTATACAACTTCTAACCTTGAAAAATAAATTTTTGAAGTGATAGTTGGCCACGGTCCAACCAAAAGGATTGGAAGGATTCCATGGACTATCTAAGCCAAATTATTATAGGTTTCCTCCTATAGATCTATTCCCGCCGTGATATCAAAATCAACTCGGGATACCTCAGATAAATACGATGCCACTTGATGTTGATGTTGCAGCTCCTCCCCACCCCTCTTCCTCTGTTTTTACCATATAGAATAGTATAGCAGTGGCCACTCCAACAACAAAATAGTGGACAAAACAGAATAATGAATTTCATAATAGAAACCAACACATTTACATGATCCATTTCATCGTTACACCAACGCATATGGGATACTCAGACAGGATGTGAACCAGACTACTCAAGTCTCGAACCAACCTTTCATACAAAAAGGCAAAAATGTTATTTACTCACCCTGTGCTACCAGAAACTGCATCTGAGGTTGTAGTTTTAAACAAGCCCATTCCCAAAACCAAAACTACACCAAAAGCCCATTTTTGGCATCCATTTTGTGTTTCTAGATGGAAAAAGACATTTTTGAATATGAACACGATCTTTCTTTTTACTTTAAGAAATTTGAATGATTTATGAAAACTAGTTGAATGTTTAACTGTTGATAATTAAAAAGTATATCTGTACTTGCATGTGTATTAAGACATCCCTAAATGTTTTCGGTTTGCCCTTCTGACCCTGTTTCTCATTCCATTTTGCATTTCGTATTTTTATGGAACATAGGTCACACCAAAGAGAGCAGGATCTATCATCCAATCTACCAACTTGCTGCATCAATGGAACAGTTTTCGAGGAGAAACTGAGTAAATATAGATAGAGATCCAACCATTTCTCCAACTGTCATTCATGGTTTAACGCATACTTTGCCATTGCATCAAGAAGAAAGCAATAAAGAAACTATAATAGCACCAGCTGACAGATTTGATGACAGTCTGACAAGAGAAACTTAAAAAAAGCTTTAAAAAGGCAAGAAACTTATTTAATTCTAGTATATTTACTATAGGAAAAGGTGAGTCATCAAAAGACAATGCCTGAAAGTAAAGACATAGTGGGGGACTAGGCCAGCGAGAAAATATATTAGATATGATTGTATTTCCTAATCTAAATGAATGTAATTGCTCTGATTTTTGGACTAGGGGACTAAAGTAGTCTAAATTGCACATTGAATTTGAAGATGAATTTCATGGAAGCATAGAAAAAGCATTTAAACCTCTGCTGTATGATCTTTCAAAACATGCCGACAATTATAGGCTCCATCTTCATTTGCTTGCCATATCCGAACAGTCTGCATTTTGTGCAACATAACCAGAAAAACTAGTAAATCCTCAAAATAAATCAATCTAACATAACCACTTTAATATCCAAAGTTCAAACACACATGCCTAACTAACATCTCTGTTGCTGGTACAATTTAAGTATACCCCCAAAAAATTATCCATGGTGAAAATGTATGGCAAATAGGTATATTCTAAAGCTACAGGGGCAAAAAACCTGAAAAATCGGAATTGAAATACAAAAGAAAGTTGAAACTATCATGATAACACTCTCATAACGAGAACGTTGCACATCTCCAATGTTTCTAGAGTCTAGACAACAAATTTCCTGCACATTTGCTTATGAATGCATCTAAGAAATGGTAAAAAATAAAGCTGCAATATATCAAAATCCAAAAGACTTATCCAGGACAAGCTTTTTCCTTAGAGTCCAAAAGCATAGAGATGGCGCAAAGAAGGTCATAGTTCTAAATGAGGGCAGAAGTTTCCTATCAAGTAACAGAACACCTTCGCACATATATTCTTACTGATTTATTTTCTGACTCAAAGAAAAAGAATAAAGCTGTGCATCCCAAAGAAATAGCTGAACAATGGAGCTAGGCAATCATCAAAATATATTTTATAAGCTACTATGAATAGAAAATATACAATTTTACCATATTACTCATAAAAATCAAACTGACCTTATCTGCAGAACCTGTTAACAATAAGTCATCCCGTGCTACAAACTTTACACTGGTAACCTGAAAACAACAGCAAAAGATTGGACCAACAATTGCATGGGAAAAGAAAACAATTAACTTCACAAGCAAAGCATAAAATACCAGAAAACAACTATTTTGTTTCAGAAAGACTCCATTCCTCTGCCAATATTCAAAAGCACCCAATACTATCTACAAGTGCACTAAGGGATTGAAACAAACGCGTTTTGTGTGCCCGGATAGTGTCGAAACAATCTGACCAGCCGATCGATCAAATACAACTGCATTGGCATCTGCACCACCTGTTGATATGAGACCCTGTGAGGATCAAACACATTATGGTTTAGAAACCTCCAAATCGACTAAAACTCCATAGACCAAAGTTATGCAAGTGAAAAAAGCAATATTGTTTTTTGATTTACAGATGTCATGCTCAGACAGTAGAGCAATAGAAAAAAATAGCTGATGAAGCAACAGAGTTTAGGTACATGCAACAAATTGCACCACAAGACAATGAAAATCATTAAAAATGACAGAATAAATTGAAATTCATGCATAGCAGTTTCACCAGATGGAAAAGGAACATTTCTCTAAGAAAGAACACATTCAAATTTTATAGCAAAAGCCGTGTTGATCAAACATGAACAGCAATGCAAAATCTGAAGACTAGCCAAGGCTTTGCAATGGCTTCCCTATGCATATCAAATTAAAATAAATCGATATCACAAGAAGCACTAAAAATCACTTCCCGGAAAAGAAAACAAGAATAGTCAACATGAATATTGGAAATCTGAACGCCAATCTCATGAATAGTACAGCCTATAAAGTACAAAACAAGAATAGTAAATATTAATATTGTAAATTAGCCATCATAATATGCACACCTTGGAAGGATGAATATCTGCACACAAGATGCCCGGCTTGTTAGTTTTGTGAAGTGGGTGACTTGATAATTGAGTGTACCTCTCCAATGCCTCTAGAGGTGCCAGCGTAGGTGAAATCTGCATGAACATTTTAAATGATCTAAGATGAAAGCATGATAATTAGTCATGAAAAATCAATTGTTACCATACACACTTTTCAGATACTTCCTCATGACTGGCAATATTCTTAGTACCACCAATCAATAATAAAGCCAGCACAAACAAACTAGCATGCCATTAAACACAAACAATATAGCTACAATCCATGAGAAGTTGATAACAATATCTAAATTTCTCACAAGGATGAAGAATTTCACTAAACCTGCCGCCTTTTACGCTGGCTAGACAGCATTGCATTACAATCTGTAAGTTCCTTGATGATTTCTGGGGTGATTCCTTGCCGAATTCGCTTGCTAGGTGGAGGCAATTCATCATCTCGTTCTAAATCTAAAAGACCAAACCAAGTCAACCTACAACTTGGATTCTGCTTGCATTACTCAAGTTGTACAACAAATATACAACAGAAATTAATAACAGAAAAATTGTCTCTACTAAAACTCTTCTCAACAGACCTCGCTTCCCATTGCTCATTGTTGAAGCATTAGATGCAGCCAAATTTGATGGAAGCATAGGAATTTGCCGATCCGCCTGTGCCAATAGTGCCCTTGCTTCATCCCTTTCCTTTTTAAGTCTTGCAATGACCCGGCATGCTGCATCATGCTGAGGACCAAAATATTATGTTCACGTCACTTACGAGAGTTACTTGCTGAATGCTAGCACTTTCTATAGAACAAACCCCCACTATATATGAATAATTAAGGTAGTTCAAACAATACATCAAAATGGCTTTTCACCCATGAACAACCTGGGAAGACATAACTGCACATGCACACACACTTAATAATTTCATAGTTAAAAGTTAAAACCATGGCTAAATTGTCTGAGAATATAGAAAGTACTATAATTGGAACAGAACTAGCTTTCTTATGCTGTTTGGGCTGATAAAATCATAAAAGACAATACCCCTAACGCACATGCAGAACTGACAGAGAGATCACATTAGCAACAGTTTCAAGATGACAAAAAGCATACTCAAAACATCACAACCTGCAAGCATGTACAAATTTCTGAAGAATTAGACATGTAACGAGTAATAAACTTAGTGGGACAATTAAAGATAATCCACAGGTAAAGCTCGGATAGGGGACTTTCAGCTTTCCTATCAAAATAGGCAATGAGCCGAAACCCCAACAACCAACCTGAAGCGCACAATCTCCTGAAAGAATTTGGGCTTACGCTGATTGAAGGCATAAATAATATATATTGTGCAGGGGAAACAGCAGTAATAGTCAACAAAGTGAATAACCAATGTCAGCCCCACAGTATTGACTTGAAAAGAACAGTAAATCACATATTCTGCTTAAAACAGCAATTCAACCATTTGAACTCCCAAGGTGTCACCAACCTTAATAGGAAATATTAGTGTCAACAAACCTGCTTTAACAGAAGGGGCTTGCATAGTTTGGCATTATAGATAAGTCTCTCTTTACAAAAATTTCAAAAGGCAATACCATAAGGGTCATCAAGGAAATTGCAGATGATGTGACAGCCAATTTGGTCACGATTTGTTTGAGATCTACTTTCTTTAGTTTCAATGGAAATATTTGAGCAAACTGAAGGCATTGCAATGGGATTCCCTCTCTCCCCTGTCATTGCCAACATTTATGTGAAATATTTTGAAAGCAATGTTCCACCAAGACTCCGGAACGGGGAGACACGGGTGCGGGGAGATGCACAAAGGGGACGTGTGGGAGTCCCCTCAAATTTTAGGGAAATTTAGGGGGGACGTCAGGGTATATATATTTCTTTTCCTTTTTAATATATATATTATATATAAATATTCTCAAATTCATATTCAATAATGAAAGCATAAATACAATGATACATACATAATTGAATTAAATAATGAAATACATTGATCGATACTCATCATCCTTACTGATACATACATGATTCATCCATAGATCACATGATTCAATAATGAAATACTCCAATCCATATTTATTATTCATTATTCACCATTCTAGAATCTACATTGATTTAAAAATTAAATTCATCATTCATTGTTCTAGATTCTAAATTGATTTAAAATTAGAATTCATCATTCATCATTCTAGAATCTAATTAGTACTAAGCAAAATAGACTATAATAGATACTAAATCTGAAAACTGGAATAGTAAATTGATATAACTAAAACTCAAAAACAGTGGAGTGATGAGTCTAAAAGTCACTCTAAAGTACAAAGAGGGCTTGGTGCTCTTGATTAAATACTACTAATTCCATACCTTTGTACGTGACAAAATACAATGGAAACACTGCAATCCATCAAATCCTGAATTCCTAAAAAACTGTTAAGTCTGCTGGATTTTGAGTGAGATATAAAATTCTACTTTCTCCATATGAAATCCAATGAGGTCGGAACCACTCTCAAACATCCTCAGTCATTCCATGGTAATGTTTAAAAAAAGGATGAAAATGAAAGATAAATATGGTCAAATACTAGGTTTTCCTATCATAAATCATTGTTTAAAAGTGAATTTAACAGGGGTCGCATAGCCCATATTGAGGGGGGTGCCTAGCCCATATTGAGGGGGGACGCCTTTTGGGGAGTTGCGTCCCCCCTACGTCTCCCCGTGTCTCCTCAAAAGGGGGACGTGGGGAAACATTTCCCCAGACGTCCCCCCTTCCGAGGTGCGTGGGGTGCACGCACCCAACCCTGGGGGACGCGTCCCCGTGGAACACTATTTGAAAGCCCATGAATTCTCTCCCTTAAAGCCTCCATGGTAGGAAAGATTTGTGGACAATAATAATGCAAACCGATCACATGGGAGAGATAAGATCAAATAAGAGGAAAGATTTGTAGACAATACCAATGCAAACCAATCACATGGGAGAGATCAGATCAAATAAGACAACTAACCACAAAATTAGGTCAAAGGGGCTAAAAGGTACATCCAATGTGTGAGTACAATAGCAAGATCAGATCAAATAAGACAACTAACCACAAAATTAGGTCAAAGGGGCTAAAAGGTACATCCAATGTGTGAGTACAATAGCAACTCCTATAGTAATGCTGAAAGAAAGAAGCTGAAGGAGGTAAAAGATAGCTAAGTATATGGCCAAGAGCTATAAACAGATAAGATAATGCCAATGTCATCATACAATTAGAGCCCCCAAGATTGGAGATCTCGCAACTATATGAAAGGGAGAGATGATATAAGACACCGATGCTCTTGACGTTCAAGGGCAAGTGAAGGGATGAAGATGTGGGCTCAGCGTCAAAGTCATCGATCACTATGAATAAGTGAATGGAATGGTAAATGATATCCTCTAAGAAATAGCCAAGAGTAAGAGGACCTTGCTATAAGATCCTATGGGGAGCAAAAGAACATTGAAGCCCCACTCTCCTACTATCCAAGGTCGAGGGACAGAATCTCTTAATAGAATATTGGTTTCTTAGCTAAGTTTGTGCGGTAGTTGTGAGGTAGTCTGACAATTAAGAGAAGTGTGGCTTTAAGACTTATCTCTATATGGTCTCTCTATCAATCTAGTGATGATGCATCATCTGTCTTGAAGTGAGAAATCCTAGTGGGTCTTGACGAGGGAAGTACAAGTCATGATATCAAAAAAGAGACCCAAGGACTCACTAAGCTAATGTTTGAAGTGTTATGGACTCACTCACTTATCAACTTAATTCTCTACCATTATTGATAATGACGTCATGCAATTTGTCTTTTTTGTTAAAAAAAACTTGGGACTTTCTTTATATTGCAGGGGTCAAAAAGTAATTACGTACAGGGTAAAGTGTCCCAAGTGAGGTGTATCAACCTAGTGCCCTTGCTTTGACTAAACAAGATCCAAGCTAGTAATTTTCCCATAACAAAATTCAAAATTGTTTGCATGGTGTCAAGCCTTTGATCTTTAAAATGGAAGTAGAAGCTATGGAAAACAAGCATATTGTGGTATGGCATATGGCCCTTAACATTTAGCATGTACAAAAAGCAAGTACCTTGCAAGGAATTTGGCCAATAGCTATTAGGAAATCTGCTAAATAACATAAAAACATATTTGTCAAAGGGACATACAACCTGGGGCCATTATTGGCTATTTGACATTGTCATCTAGTGAGATGGGCTGGAGTACAACTACTCCTAGTGTTTGCTCATCTCCCTCTTCTTCTACACCCACCTTTGAAACAATGTTGAAGTCACAAATTACCTGTAGTAGAAAGTGGTATTTGTCATTCCATTGTTGTAACCCGTCCTTAATTGCCTGCAATGTCGTATCACTGCCTTCCTCCACCATATCTATTGCTTGCAATGTTGTGTTACAAGTTTACAACTTCAATCGTATCTATTGCTTGCAATGTTGTGTTACTACCTTCCTCTCAATATAGAGAGTAGTAAGTTCCTTGATATGCCACTATGAAATTTGAATCCAATGCAAGGGGTGTCCCTACTCTTGGAGAAACTCATATCAAGGACAATGTTGGCTAATTCCTTATCTATTTTGGAGCTTTTATTATGTCCTCACTTTTCTCTGACCTTTCTTCCAAATTGTGAAGTCATTGCATTGTAGAAATGGCGTGCCTCTCATTAAAACCTCTTGACATTCTCTCATCCCCAATCTGCTTCCTAACTAGCCTATACGGACAACAATTCAATTTATGTTGCAGTCTGCAAATTAGTGGACCACCTCCTCTAAACGAACAAGACAGCCTTCTTTGTATCCTCTACTTTATCTATTAAATCTTTGTGATTGTAATCTCTACCTCCTTCCTATATTACGGGGTATGATCTACCTCATAAACCAAGATGATGACCCAATACTCAATGGTCCTCAATTCCTCAAAATGCCTTGTTGTCCCCTACTTTTCTTCCTTTGACATTATCTCTTTGCTGCAAAGCATGGATGCAACCGAAGAATCCATCAAATTTCTAGTGTCAGTTATCATATGAAGAAGCAAAGAATATCAAGAGCTTTTACTGAGGCTTCTATTGCGGTATACAAGTTAGTGAACGACCTCTTCTAGCCAGTAAAACCTTCTTTGTATCCTCAATTTTGTCCAATGCATCTTCACAATGCAAATCCCTACCTCCTTCCTCTTCTCGATTGTGTTCTACATTATTAAATCAAGATGGTAACTAAATATTCCCTGGTTCTCAATTCCTTAGAATGCTTGGTTGTCTCTTCCTTTTCTTCCTTTGGCTTTCTATCCCCGCTACGAACATTAGATACAATCAAAGAGTCCATCATATGGCTACTACTAGTTATCAAGAGAGAATGGTTTTAGGATCAACCCTCCCAACATCATTCTCAACATAAATAACCACTTGCATTTGCATTTCAACTTCATCATTGCCAAGAGTAGGTATGGTATCATCTTGTCTTGTTCCATTAGTTCCATTAGGTATGGTATTATCCCTTTGTCTAATAAGTGTGAAATGATAGGGTTATGGGCCATAAGCCCTTCTATTCTACCGATTGCATGTCCCGTGCCACTAACCAACATCATGTGTTCGCTATAATGGCTAATGGATGGCAATACAGGATGGGCTTGACACTACCCTGACACTAAATCCATGTGGACGACATCAACCTGTCAATGCTACTAAGCAAGTAGCCTTATGAATAATTGGATAAGATCAAGACATTCCAGATAATATAGGGTTGGTCAATCTAGAATTTTAAACTCAAAGTTCAAGAGTTTGTTCTCAATTTAAGTAGGTAGAAAACATTCAACACTTTAGTTAGAAATTTTTAGCACTAATCTATTTTTTTAGATATTGATTTTTACTAGCAATTTCATGTTGCTGTTGTTGAAGAAATAATTAAGCACACATACTTTGGCTTGGCAATTTAATGAGAATAGAACCTCTTTACCTACAAAGTACTCAATCGTCATCAACAAAAACAACAACAAATGTGAGGTAGCATCAATTGCTAACCAAAAGAGGGGATTGTAATCTTCTTTCTTTTGTGTTTTACTTTGTGAAGAGTTTCTAAGTTTTTGCGTAGTTTGTTTGGAACATTCTTCAATCTAGTGACCAACCAAGAAACATGACATATCCAAGTAGGGCCATGTGTTCATATCCCAAGTGTCAGACATGAACAAGCTAAGACACATGTCAAACATCTGCCCTCGACATGCCCTACATGTTTGACTCTAAAAAACATTTTTACTGCTATTTTATCACTTTTTTAATTGTACAAAAAGAGCTCTCATGATCTCTCGTTGTGCAAGTGAAGAGTAAAATCAAGACTTGAAGGGATTCCAAGTGATTCATAAATGTTCTAGTTTCTAAAAAATTTGGACCTTAATGTCTCTAACTCTCTATTTCATTTTTGTATTTGTAATTAGTATATATATATATATATATATTATAATAGTATTGCCCACATGTCCTATTTCCAAGGTCCACGTGTCACATGCTATGAGAAATTGTAAATAATTTTGGTTGACAAGAAGGTATGAGAAGAGGGCAATGGCACCACTGAAGGCAATATTAAATGTGATTGGTTGCTCCATTAATGATTTCACAAATTGTCAAAACTATCCAATGTTGAACATTATTTTCTCTTCCCTATTTGGGCCCCATTTCTTAGGGCCAATCAATTGCTTTGATCAAAAGAGAAACAAAAAGTCATTCAAGGATCAATTATGTGAGGACATTAGCCTAATGGGCTAGCTCAAGTGGTTGAGAGATTTAAGTTTCATTCAAGAGGTCTCGAGGTAGATCCTAGGAGTTGAATGCCTTTGTTGCATGACCCACTCAATGTCCCTATAAAGTCAAAGGCGACAACTAATTTCAATGGGTTTACTTTGAATAACATCCACAAAAAGCAGGGAAGTGCACAAGGGTTTCCTTGTGAGGATTTCCTTGAATAAAAATCTGAAGCCATTGAAGAGATTGAGGAGTTCTAATATTGTCCAGGTTATCCGAAATGCAACACCCATTTGTAAAGCAACAAGGTTAATGATCCAAAAAGAATGAAAGCATTTTTTGATACCATGCACTATGCATTATTTGAATAATGCTCTCAAGTACATTAGTGAAATCAATTGGAATACAAAGTTAATTGAAAATGGTTAAATCTAAACTTTCAAATGCAACCACCAATATTCACAAGAAATCTATCGTGAATTCTCCGTTGCAGAGTTAGTTAAATCAACTCATGCAGAATTTGTAACTTACTAGAGTCTTCTTCAATGGTTATATACATGTGACACGAAATAAGCCAAATACCAAACTTTCATATGGTAGCTTGTGATATTAATCCAAAATCGTATGATAATGAGAGAACAAACAAGAGGCCCCCTTCCTAAGATAGTGAAGTGATGAATAGATTATTGATAACTATTAAGAAGATTTATGGTTTTGCATAGAAGCCAATCAACAAACGATCTCATTTTACCCAATTGTCATAAGGACAAGGTGTATTTGGCTTATTTGATGTTGGAGCATATAATCAAGGATCCAATTGATTGGTGTTGTCATCATGGTACACAAGCTCCTAAGTTGCTACTCAATGACTCTCACAAGTAGCCAGTGGTTCCTCTTATGAAGGGAATTAGAGAAATTATTTTTTCATCCATTCAATGAAGAGAAACATAGTGAGATCATAAAAGGGAGAGCACTCAAAGTGCATTCATGACACACTTCATTTCAATGCTTGGAAAGATCCAAGGTACAAAAAAGTGTGAACAAGAAGCATGACTAGAGGGTCTTGTTAGGGTACCTCAAATTAAAATTCCACGAGAGGAACCTATGCTTGAAAATGATAATTACTTATAGAGCTCATTAAGTGAAAGACCTAATTGATAATGATGACGCAACACAAAAAATAGAGCCTTGAGTCTATACTATGTTGTTTTCATTTTTTGGAAATGCCTAGGGTTGATCTACCTACTACACTAGTGGTGTATGCTCTATGTCCAAGAGAAACATCTCCATTGGGTGCCAAGAAGATCACTCAACCCCCTTGTTGGTGTGTTTTTGTTGAAACTCGAGTCTAGATGCTACATCTTACTTTGAAGAATCCAAATAGCAATTGCTTATGTAAAAGGGAGCTAGTCATTTAGATGTTCATGATATGAGCTATAAAACCTAAAAATCATTTGGCCACACCCACCCATATGACGTCAATTTCGAGATAAAAAACAAGGTCTTCCATTGGCCTAGTATATTTTTATTAGATTTACTAAAACATGAATTTCTCCCAATTAATCACTCTTTCTTATTTAAGTGTTGAGTAATGTCCACAGGGTGGTCTAGGAAACCCAAAAAAGTATGCTTTGGCTTACTCTTGTCTAGAAGTGATGATCTCTTGTTTAGGGTCATTAAGCTCTTAGTTTAGCCTTTCAGAGTGTTTCCCCAATTCTTCCAAAGATTTGAAAAGAAATATTTTTTAAAATTTAAAAGGGATCCCTTTGAAAAAAAATTGATTTAAGTGTTTTTATAAATACTCCATCTATCTCCCTGTGCATTTAACCCTCTCCACTCTTCTAAGCACTATATATTTCAACCCAACTCTGCACCCTTCATTTTCACCTAACTCCACATACTTTCTCTGTATTCCTCCATCTCTCATCTCCCTTTGACATCCTCCTTAATTCCCTTATCCAACATACCCCCTTATTTTCCTATTTTTCCTTTACCAATTTTCCCTATCCATTCCTCACTCCTCTATCCTCCACATCTTAATTTTAACGATATTCCACATACTTTCTCCTTATTCCTCCATCTTCTATCTCCCTTTGACATCCTCCTTATTCCCCTTATCCAACTTAACCACTTACTTACCTATTTTTCTTTTACTGTTTTTCCTTTATTCATTCCTCACTCCTCTATCCTCAACATTCACACATATCCATTCACCTCCAACCCCCCTCCTCTACATCCCATTTCTAACAAAAAGTGCAACCTCTCCTTTGCCTCTACATTCCTACCCTCTCTAATCCATCAACAACATATCATATCATATTCACCTTCCCTACTTAGCCTATGCATGAAATCTTTTGCGCCCTTCAATCAACTACCTAATGATACATGGCAATAACAAATCAAAAATTGACACCTACATAAACACATGGCAGTGGCCTAACAATCACAAGGTAACACATGGCACATGGATGATAATTGTGCATGTTAACCATGCAATGACATCGCACACATTTGTGGTGACTAGGGAACCAAAACTTAAGCAGGACATCTATGAACAAAAAGGATCCATAGAATCTCTACCACTTCAACATGTAATTGTAAATTGGGTGAGCTTTGCTTTATAAATATTTCAAAGTTGCTCTCCCATAATGCATGTAGCCAAAAAAGGTGGAAAAGTAGCCCCTCAAGTCCCTCAACAAGTAACGACATCTCCCTTTAATCTCATAGTAGAAAAGGAACCAAAAAATTATATGCCATAACTAACAACACATATCTAGTTATGGCAAGTAATCCAAACTTTGTGGGGGACCACTTGAAATTGACCAAGGGGAATCCTAAGGGAATGCATCCAATTTCTACGTATGGCAATGCCCTCTGTTAGCTCCAAAAAGTGCTCAACATAAGAAGTCGTCTTCTGAAAGACCCCATGGAGGCACTATCCAAGCCTCCTAGATATACTATCAATATTCTCTTTGATGGCTCAATTCAAGTCTTGCATCGATGAAAAGAGGTGACCTAGAGCATCAAATGCCATATCTAAAGGGGGGAGGTTATTGAGAGGCCACTAACTAAAATAACTAAGACACCTTTGCAAACCACAAATGAGTGCACTTGGGAAGGGTGGGGCAACTCAATGATGGCCTCGCAATAAAAGAGTCCTTCGGTAGGGATTCTTCTCCCACCTAGAGGCAATGCCTAAAAACCCATACTCTATGAGAGGCACAAGACTAGTCAAAAGATGTCCTCAAGGCAAAGAGGTTAAACTCTGCATTGGAGAATGATTAAGTTTATTATTTATCTAATCATTATTGAATGTTGAATGTTAATTGATGAACAATCAAATGATTTGTCTGATTTGAAATTGAACCTAAAAATAGCTCTAAATTAGTGATGGTTTACATAAACTTCAATTCAATTTTTTAAAATTTTCATATATATATATATACCCATTAATTACCCCCTTCCTATGTTTCAAAAGCAGTGTACTCATACATGTACCCAAGTACTCCAAGTACTCCACCAACTTATGTATATTCAAAAACTCCATGCAAAATGTAGAATTAGTTGTAAAATATAGGAAGACATGTATATTTGTGCTACTTATAGATGAGCACTTGATTAGTATGAAGTTAGAAATGGCATACCATGGTACATCAATGATTAATCATTCAAACATCAACCATCTAGCAATTACAAGCAAACATACAAATTTTTCAACCATATAATAGGAAGTAGACCATTAACTTATGGAATAAACTATGATATCCATCAATTGTTAACAAGACCAAATAGTTATTGGCTATTAGTACAGCAAGGAATCAGTCAAAGTTAAGTAGCCATCCTCTTGGGAGAACCATTTCATCAGTTAGCACAAAAACTATTTGGGTTCTTTCCATCACAAACCTATTTTCAAAAGTGTTTGCAACACACTTCTTAAGTTCATTTATTGGAAGATCTGGTTAGGATGCAACCACGCATCTTTCTAAATGTAAAGATGTTACCCAAGACTATTGCAACCATGAAAATTATTTTGTTGTCAACCATTTCAACTCTCGTCAACCCAAACTGTCAACGCCTCAAAACCTTGATAGGTATGAGGATTCTTGGTTCCATCAATTTGCTCTCCAGCTTTCCCAAGCATCCCATACCAATTCCAAATAAAACAGGCAACTTCAATTCACGCAATCTAAAGTTCATCTTAATGAAATCTCAATCTTACCATATATTATCTTTTAACAGTGTCTAAACACAACCTGAGGTGGCAGGAACAAGTGGGAGTTCTCTTCAACCCTAGAGGAGACATTGCATTCACTTGTTCATGTATTCTAGTTGTTTCCTCTAATAAGTTAATAACCAAGCAAAAGCCTATACTCTATTTCAAATGGTCAAATTAGCTTCCTCCCAAAATGTTCAAAAGCTTATCATTGTCGGTGATTCAAAATACACAATTTGTCACCTCCATCTAAAGCTCAAATCCTCCTAATGCCATGTTGAGCTCAATTTTTCTTTGCATTTGATCGACACTTCACTCTATCCCTTCGGTGGATTTTTCCATGAGATAAGAATTAGCAATACTTTAGCAAACCTTCGAGCCAATAAAGCACTTCCAACAAAACTGAGTGAAATATTTGATTAATGACCAACATCTCGTCCATACTAATTCCAAGTGACGAGTCTAAGTCCTTATTGCAACATGCAAGTGACACACTCATTGTCGCCTCTCTTTAATACATCATGCTCAACCCTTCATCTAATTTTGCTCCCATGCTTTCGCCTGAATCATGGTAGAATCTAAGTTGCACGAAATGAGGAAACGGGTACGAGTTCCCGAAACGGGAAGCAATACGAAACCCGACCTCCCCAAATTTTGGAAACGGGGAAACGCGAATATAT
>APFE031533150.1:249688-298943 GCA_000404065.3 Pinus taeda
TAAAAAACAAATTAAAAATAATAATAATAATAATTAAAAAAACACAAGTTAATGAGGAAACGTGCGTTGTACGGCCCTGAAACGCGTTTCCGGCCGTATTGGCCACATTTCTGTTTCAGGAAATGTGGCAGTACGGCCAAAAACGCGTTTCACGGCCGTACCAAACGCGTTTCCGCGTTTCGTACCTGTTTTCGTACGGAAACGAACCTCTATACCACGTTTCCTGCAACATAGGGTAGAATCATTCCTCCTACAATAGATTTGTCCATCTAATGGAGACATTTGCGCAAAATGAATTTAGTCCTTAATGGGGAAAGATCACTGTGGGTCATGTGTGAATGCAGGCATTCCTTTCTTTAGTATGGGTTATATGTCTGACTTGTTGATATATTGTTGTTGCTACATTTCCGATCATGTTCATTTCGTTTTTGTATTGTTTTCAACAGCCTTCCCCTTTTAGTTTGGCATCATCTTGTTGGCTCTACTCCCATGGCCCATCATGACGTTAATCTCAAGATGTCCCTCTATCAACACAAAAGCACAATTGAGAAGCTTCAATCTTCACTCCATCTCCTTCAAACCATAACTACAAGTCTCAAAGCTCAAATGGAAACATTACTAAACATTCTAAGTCAACACAAACAATCAATTCATTAGGTTTTGGATGAGTGAAGGGCGTTACAAAATCAAATAGGGGACTTTCAAGCTAGACACTCCTGAAATGCAAATCCCCTCTCCATCAACTCATTTTGGAATGGCATCCTTAGCTTCAACGAATTCAAGCTTCCAGACCTTATTGCTCCAACCCTATGGACAATTCAAGAAAACAATGATGTTGTTGGCCCTCCTCACTCTCCAAGTTCACTTTGATGCAGTGTTTTTCTTGTAATCCTTTAGTTTTCTTTTGGGTCTACTCTATAAAACTTCTCTAAACATCTTCAATTTCCTCTTTTAGTACTACTTAGTCATATTATAGATCCATGTGTTTAGCATTGGAGATGATACTCTCTCATGTTGTAATGTGTTGCCTACATTGGCTGCATATTTTGCTAATATAAATCTCATAGTTCTTGTTAAATAAAATAAAACATAAACAGACAATTATGTTTACAAAATAAGCCTTCAAGTATGAAGACCTAAAGGTCCATAGCACTAATCTAAGCTCGCTACCAAAGACTATGATTCTATGACATATAAAGTAATGAAAAAAGATGAGTGATTCTTCTAATTTCTATTACTTTTCCATCCTCTTTACACCACCACGATTGTCATGTGAACCTCCACATGGTGCTAGTGGAGTCGAAGCAAGAAGTAATTGAGTATAAGCAAATAGAAATGGAACTGAACATGAAGCCATTACATTTGTAGTTAGAGTTCTAGTTGGGGGGGCATGGTAGTGGATGGAGGGTAGCATTTCAACATGTTAATCATCCACAAAAGCATTCTCCAATTGTTGTTCCAAAACTAACATGCCATCCTCCAAATTATCCCTCTATAGATTGTTGTCCCAAGTCATAAATGTTTTATCTAGTGTTGCAAGACTATCGCCCCCAAACACCAAACACATCATACGGAATCATGACCAAAGCATTCTCAAAACTACGTTTTTGAAAAACGAAACCGCACTTCAGGCTAGATTTACACAGTTCCTAAAATTTTGGAACAATTATGTGAGGAACCATGCTTTCTGGATACTCTCAAGGTGCTCCCTTGATGCTCCCTAGACACTTCCTAGATGTTTCCTTAAGGTAATGTTAAGTTCTTGAAGTATTTAAATTTTTAACATTACCATTAATTGACTCAAGATGTTTGAGAGTTGATTCCAACCTCATCGGACTTGATATGGAGAAAATAAAATTTCATATCCCATTCAAAATTGCTTAACAGTGTTCAAAATCTAAGGATAAATGGGACTGTGGCATTTCATTAGATTCGATCAAATATGAGGGTATGTGATTGGCATCTTATCAAGAGCACTAAGCCCTATATGTACCCCAGTATTGGTGGTGTTGATTGTTGAACTCTTTTGTCATGGCATTAGCAAAAATGTACCCTTCACTTAAACCAAAATCATTGATAAGACATGTTAAGCTTTTTTTTACCATATTTTAAGGCATGGATTAGGCATTTTGATCAAGGGCGATGTTGACTAATGTCCCTAGAGAATTGAGGTAGAGTCACTCAAACCAAAATCATTGATAAGACATGTTAAGCTTTTTTTACCATATTTTAAGGCATGGATTAGGCCTTTTGATCAAGGGTGATGTTGACTAATGTCCCTAGAGAATTGAGGTAGAGTCAAAGGCTATACAAGAGGGAGAACATGAAGGAAATAGTGATGAGGATTTCGATATAACTGATGGCGGAAAATTGTTTGTGGAGTGGTGAAACAAGCATGGCGATGCTACCCCACAGCTACACCATTTGACAACATGGGTGCTTTCACAATTAGTGAACACTTCGTATTTAGCAACTAATTTAGTTTATTGTTCTAGACCTTTTGGTCTTCATATTTCAGTGTGTAGATGACCTATTTTGTAAGCATAACTATTTCGTCATGTTATTGTTGAAAGTTGCTAGATAACTTATTTCATTCCATAAGGTAATGGTCTACTTTCTATTATATGACTTAAAAATGTGTATGTTTGTTTGTAATTGATAGAATCTAGATTCTAGATGGTTAATGCTCGAATAAACAATCATTAATGTACTATGAATGCCATTTCTATCATGATTTATGTACAAGTATGTGTGCTTTCCCATTTGACAACATGAGTGCTTTCACAATTAGTGAACACTTCGTATTTAGCAACTAATTTAGTTTATTGTTCTAGACCTTTTGGTCTTCATATTTCGGTGTGTTGATGGCCTATTTTGTAAGCATAACTATTTGGTCATGTTATTGTTGAAATTTGCTAGATAACTTATTTCATTCCATAAGGTAATGGTCTACTTTCTATTATATGACTTGAAAATGTGTATGTTTGTTTGTAATTGATAGAATCTAGATTCTACATGGTTAATGCTTGAATAAACAATCATTAATGTACTATGAATGTCATTTCTATCTTGATTTACGTACAAGTATGTGTGCTTTCATATATTTTACAACTAATTTGGCATTTTTAATGTCATACATACATACATATATATACACGCTTCCCAAACTCTTCATTTCCAAGGATTTTGGAAAGTGACGCTTCTGACGCTTCACTTCCAAAAAATGCACCCACTTCATCCCTAATTCATGCAACATTGGTTTTATCCATCTTTAGCTCCTCACAATAATTGGACAACAATCGCAAGTTGAAATGAGAATAAACCAAGCCCTTTGATCAAGTTAGATTCAACCAATTTCTTTTGGCACTATGGAAGATATCAAAGGTGATTCAACACCTCTCTACGAAATACGTGTTTACCACCAATAAAAACACCCACGTTGCCAAACATGATCGTCATCAAGAAGTGCTTTCTCAGCTTGTTCCTCCAAAACTAACGCCATCCTCCAACTCCACTAGATTATTGTCTCGAGTCTTAAATGTTTCATCCCTCTTTAACTCCTCACATTGATGGGACAATAATTGCAAGTTGAAATTAGCATAAATCAAGCATTCACCACCAGTGTAAGCACCTATGTCGCCAAACACTATAGTTATAAACAAGCACCACCATGCTTGTTCTACCACTCCGGAGAAAACAAATTTCCTCAATCTGTAATTGCATAGTTGGTACCAAGGCACCATTACCATTGATGTAGTGGCTCAATTCTCTCCAAATGATATTACACTCCTCATCAATGACAAGTTTGTCTAATGCTTGGATATAGAAAGGCTAAACATCTATATCTTGCCATGTTAATTTCTCCCCCCCACCACAAAGTGTTGGCATTGCAAGCAACGATAATGATAGTATTTTGGTGTAACCACATATGCTAAGGCATGTAGGGGAATATTTAGCTTTTCTCGTTGTGTTTTCACCTCTAAACAAATATGATTATACAAGTTAACATTTCGAGGATAAACAATGTCCTTGATCCGCCCTAGTGGGGTATACATCTACTCATGCACCTCCCCAATGACTAACCAATCTAAATCTACAAATCAAATAATGTTATAAATTGGCTTGGAGATTTGCAAATCATACCATTACCAATGACATAGTGGCTCGCTATCACTATATGGTATCACACTCCTGATCACAAACTAGTTTGTGTAATGCTTGCATATAACTAGCCTGAACCTCTAAATCTTGCTGTGATTTTGACTTCACCCCACCACCAAGTGTTGGCGTTGCAAGCCACAATAATGACAATATTTTGGTGTAGGAATACCTGCTAAGGCATGTACTGGAATATTTAGCTTTTAACAATGTGTTTCCATCTCTATTAAATATGATTATACAAGTTCACATCTCTAGGATAAGCAATGTTCTTAATATTCCCTAGTAAGGTATCCATCAACTCATGTACCTCCCCAATGACTCGTCGATCTAAACCTACAAACCAAATCATGTTATAAATTGGCTTGGAAATTTGCAAAACATACCTAACTTGTGACCAAAAATGATTGTCAAGAACAATTTCCTTCACTACATTTGCCCCATCTCTATCAATTCTCAAGTCATTTTGATCATCACTCATCGCCATAGCACTCAAACCCTGCCTCACCCTCAAGGCACCCAAAGGAGAGGAAATATAGCTCCCAAATCTAGTCCTTGCAATCTCAAGTGGCTGCAACCTAGAGTGTCATAAAAAAATGCACCCTTGTATGCCCAATGGAAAATTTTGTAAGTTTCATCCCTTTCTTGTATAAGTTGTTAATGCATCCATGATATTTATGCTTGACAATATCATGCATCAAAAGGTTCAATGTGCACACCAAACATCCAAACCAAAAGACGCGAGGATACACTCACTCAATGATTTTCCTGCTCCCTTACACTTGCCACATTATCAATAATTACCTGAATCACATTCGAAAGACCAATATCATTAATGGTCTTTAGTAGGAGCTCTAAAATATTTTCAAAGCATGCGTATTATGTAATTGACAAGGAGTTTTACACTGCAAGAAACACTACACTACTAACCGAAACACCAAAAACATTGATAAAATGTTTGTTTCTAACATTTGTCCAACAATCAGATACAATGGAAACCTCACTATCCACCCACTCATTTGGAAACCATATGAGAGCTCTTTGGGAATTTGCTCTTTCCCCGCCTAGCAACACAGTTCTAGTTTTCTCATACCTAAGGCCCTTGTTACCTTTGGGGGCTTTGTTGATGGCTTGAACCATATCATCATGCCAATAGGGGGAAGAAAATTGAATGCTACACCACAAGCATAGAGAAATCACACCACTTTTGCATCCACCTCATCCTTATCACCAATATCAAGGAAATATGCTTTCCTTTAGATACATTCCATGCATGCCCTAAGGTTCCACTAGGCATAAGTGGATGTTGATGTGTTGCCATCAAATCTAAATGATGCATCAAATTGAACCTTTTGTTTTTACCATGATTTTTTTATGCATCTTCCTCACCTTTATGTAATTTTTTCATTCTTCATTTGATATCTGAAGGCAAATTGAGATCCCAATGGTCGCCTTATTATCATCTCTCCAATACCCACGAAGATGCTTCCTCACATGGGTATATGAATTGATATAAGTTTTTCCTTTATGACAATCATGCTTACATTAAAATTTAGTGATTCCAATTTCCACCCACAACACCCCCCTTTTTTTCAAGTTGTCACAAACCTCCACAAGGGTGTTAATGAAATTTGCACCTTCATTACTCACTTTCATCTCCTTCAAAACCTTCTCCATCTTCATATAATGGGTCATTATGAGAATGATTATTGTCCCTTTCTTTCATCTCATACTACTCCCCACCACCACCGTGAGAGTCAAAAATGGAACCATAAACCCCAAGATCATTTTCCTAGAGCCATAGAAGAAAAAACAACAATAAAATGAGGGAGGATGAGGAATTGAAGATAGTAGGAGAAGAGGAAAAATCTAAAAACAAACAAAACAAGGATACAGAAAAAACTACAAATAATGGGATTTGAAATTACCTCTTTAACTCTCTAATTATTTGCAACAATAAATGGTATTCTTTGCCCTCTCCTCCAAGCTCACAAGTTGCTTTCCTCAAAAACTAACAAGAAGACCAAGTTGCCCACTACAATCTCAAGCACACAAAGAGCAATTCACTTGAATGCATAGTATTCAAGTTCGGCCGGTACGAATCGGAAATCGGTAAAAATCGGTCGGTTCATTAGCAAACTTCACTGGACCGGTAGAAAAACTCAGTTAGACCATCGTCCTCACCGGTTTTTTGGTCAAACCATGCATAACCGATCGATTTATCACAGAACCAGTCGGTACACTGCTAAGTTGATTGCACACCCAACAGAAAGTGGTTTTGTGAGTTTTGAAGTTGTTTTGAAGGAAACTTGGGCCTCGTTCCCTCCAAAAATAGCCCCTCCAAGAAAAGCATGTCTCCCCTCTCATTTTCGTCACACATCTCAACCCTAGCAATGTTGGCAATCAATGGTAATGTTAAATTCTTAAAATAAAAGTGACATTTCCTTCATCTTTCATTTTCATCTTTTTACTTAAATTTTTAACATTACCATGAAATGACTCGGGATGTTTCAGAGTGGTTTCGACCTCATTTGATTTCATATGGAGAAACTAGAATTTTAGATTTCACTCAAAATTTAGTAGACTTAATGATTTTCAAGATTTCAGGATTTGGGGGTTTGCAATGTTTCCATTTGATTCTATCATGCATGAGGGTATTAGATTGGCATTTGATCAAGAGCATGAAACCCTTTAAGAACCTTGATGTTGGTGCCATTGATTGTTGAACTTTGTTGATGTTGGTGGCATTGATTATTAAACTCCTCTACCATGGCCTTAACAAAAATGTACCTTTCACTCAAAGGAAGATAACTTGGTTAGGCATGCTATGTTTTTTCTACCACATTATAAGGTTGAGGAGATGAACCCTCCACTCAAACCAAAATCACTAGTTAGGCATGTTAAATCTTTTCAATGTCTATCATATTATAAGGTTGAGCAATCCAAGTTTGAAGACTTTGAGCCAGATGATGTTTATGTATCTCTTGTTGATGATCCCATTCCTAGTAGCACTAAGTCAATGATGAGTTTCATGAGTGATCATGTTGATCAATGATTTGTAGTTTTGATGTCTAGTTTTGCTGCTACTACTACCACTACAACTAAAGTTGCATAGGAGTCCTCAAACTTTGAGCCAAATTATTTATGTAGCTCATGTTAATGATCCCATGTCTACTAGTGGTGATGAGTTTGATCCATAGTTTTAAAAACCAGTCGACTTGAACCGAAAATCAGTCAAACCTGCTAGTTCATTGGGCGACCAAGTCAAACTGCACAAAAACCCTGGTTCAAGGGCCTATTTTGCTTAAAAACCACAAAAATCGGACCAAATCAACCGGTTTAGGACAGAATCAGTCGGTTTATGGTCAAATCGGTCGGTTCCATCCTAAACCAGCTGGTTCATTGCCATGGTCGCGGCGGACCCACACGACGTCTTTTAGGAAGCTTCCTAGGTGTTTTGGAGGGAAGGTAAGGGTTGTTTCCCTCCAAACACACCCTCTCCAAGCCTTTTGAAAAAGCTCACCCCCCTCGTTTGCCTCAAGCATCTCATTTGGAGTTTTTGTAAGTTTGATTGGGATCTTGGAGAGTGTTGAGTTTTTGCTAGAGTAGTCATCTTGGAGGCTTGAAGTTGGAGTTAGAGCGAGATATGCATGACTATGCATGACTTGAGGAGAGCTCTTTTGAAAATAGAGATTTCTTTCATTGATGAGTATTTGGTTGAGTATAAAGAGTCATGGCTCAAAACAGGTTGTTCCATCATGTCAAATGGATGGACCAACGGAAAGAACCACATTATCATTAATTTCCTTGTTGCTTGCCCTCAAGTAACCATGTTTTTGAGATTAGTTGATGCATCTAATAAGGTGAAGGATGCAACCCTTCTATTTGAGCTTTTGGATGAGATTATTCAGAAAGTGGGGGAGTAGAATGTTGTGCAGGTCATCACAGAGAATGCCTCAACTATGTTCTTGCTGGAAATATGCTTGAGTCCAAATATAAGACCATATGTTGGACTCCATGTGTTGCACATTGCATAGACCTCATGCTTGAGGGCATAGGCAAAGTGGAGTGGGTAAAAAACACTGTAGAGCAAGCCAAGTGCATTACACAATACATCTACAACCACTCATGCGTATTGAGCCTAATGAGGAAAAACAATGGGGCAAAGAGCTTGTTAGGCCTGCAATTACAAGATTTGCAACTCACTTCCTCATGATGCAATGTCTCAATTCTCAACAAAAAAAAACTGCATAAAATGTTTTCTTTTTATGATTGGACTGAATCTCGGTGGGCTCATAGACAAGATGGCAAAGACTCCAAAAAGAAAGTTTTTGACAATTATTTTTGGAAAAGATCTGCAGAGCTTGTGAAAATTACCGAGGCCCTTGTTAAGGTGCTAAGGATGGTGGTTGGGGAAATTGGCAATGGGCTATATTTATGAGGCTATGGATCAGGCAATGGAAAAATTCGAGCAACTTACAAGGATGGGTTAGCTAGATATGGTCGTATATGGGAAATCATTGATAACAGATGGAACAATCACCTCCACCGTCCTATACATGCAATTGGGTATTTTTTAAACCCAAAGTATCATTATAAAGCTCGGCTAGGAGATCTGTAGGTTGGGGAGGTCAGATATAAATTGATTGATTGCTTGAAGTGCATGGTCCGCATGGTCCCTATCCATGCAGACCAATTGGAAATACATAAACAACTTACTCTTTACAGTATGGCAAATGGTACCTTTGGCAAAAACTTCGCAAAGATGGCAAGAGATGTGGATCAACCAGGTAAGCAATTCCAATTTGGTTTTCTTTTCAAGTTAAATTGTTTACAAATTTACAATTCAAATTATCTATAAATACTTGTGATTTGTAAATAAGTAATGAAATGAACTAAGTTACTAATTAATGTCTTTTTCTTTGCAGCACATTGGTGGGAGTCATTTGGCAGCCAATGTCCTCAATTGCAAAAGCATGCAATTAAAGTCCTTAGACAAACTTGCAGTGCTTCAAGTTGTGAGTGCAATTGGTCTATTTTTTAGCACAGACACACCAAGAAGAGAAACTGTTTGGAACAAAAACAATTAAATGATCTTGTCTTCCTACAATACAACCTTCGACTAAGGCGCAACCAACTGATGAACTGAACACCTAATCTAGATCCCATTGTGTTGGAGGATATTGATCCAACATCAGAATGGGTGGAGGAGACTGAAGATCTTCTGTTGATGTTGATGTTGATTTTGATATTGACATGGCATTTTGGGGGATGAAGCATATTTGGTAGTGCCATCAAAACCAGGATTAATAGCCGCATCAAGCAAAGGCAAACAACCAATGGAAGGCACTAATTATGCAGCTCAACCAACTCGTGTTTCCATTAGGTCCACTTCTATTGTTATTGGTGGTAGTATTACTACTAAGGTTGCAGATGAGGTTGAGGCATCCTCAGACTCTGAAACAGATGATGTCTATGTAGCTCCTGTTGATGATCCTATGTCTAGTAGTGGTGATGAATTTGATGATTGATCATATGTAAACTTGTAGTCTTGTAGTAGGCCAATGGCCTCATAGCTTGTAGCATTGTTTTTTGACTTTATAGGCCATTTAGAGCCTCATTGCTTATGTATTTTGTCGATGATATGTATTGCACTTGGTGTCATTTTGATATATTCACCTTTACATGGTATATAAATGAGCAAACTTTGCATATTTTGTCTCTATTGGCTTCGAATCATGGTTTTAAATCTTAAAAATAGTTCTTTTCATTAAAAATTAATTATTTAATGTATTTTTTTAATAACCAATTCATTGAGATCTGACCAATCCTGATTTGACCTGTTCCGGTTTGAAAGCCGATTTATTAGGCAGATCGGTCCAGTCACTGGTTCCAATTTTTAAAACTATGGTTTGATCATGATGAGTGATCATGTTGATCACTAATATGTAGACTTGTAGTAGGCCAATGGCCCCATAGCTTGTAGCATTGTTTTTGGACTCTAGAGGCCATTTAGAGCCTCATTGATTATGTATTTTGTTGTTGATATGTATTGCACTCAGTGCCATTTTGATGTACTCACTTTTACATGGTATATAGATGATCAAACTTTGCATATTTTGTCTCTATTGGTTTGGAATCATGGTTTTAAATCTTAAAAATAGTTTTTTTTATTAAAAAATAATTATTTCATGTATTTTTTTAAATACCGGTTCATTGAGATCTGACCAGTCCCAGTTTGAAACCCAGTTTGATAGGTTATCGGTTCCAGTTTTGAATACTATTCTTGAATTAGAATGAAACATGCTAGAAAAACACAGATTTCCATTACCTAAAAGAAACTTACACACATGAGAAGTGATAGGCCTTTTTAAATAGTGGGAAGCTACCCACTATGTTGAAATGCACTATTCTGATTCTTAAATGAATGTTAAAAATTTATTCAGATGCCTAAGAAACAATTACATACATGTCGTGATCATACACTTAACACTTAGAAACAATTACTACAAGGCTTATAGCCTTGTACTAACACTTACATGATGACAAGCATAAATAATTCCCAATTAAACCACTCATCATAATCTCATCTTTATTTGCTCGTCTGTTCTTGAATTGCTACATAATAGTTGCTCTATCTATTTATTACTTAAGATGCGTCATTTTATAAACTATTTTATATGATATGTGCAACATGTCAGTCTTAAACAATCAAGTTCACTAACAGCAATACTAATCTTACAATATTAATTGGCACCTGTGCATTGATGCAATTCAAAAAAATGTTATTTTGTGTCAGCAAAACGGCTAAGAAAATACAAATGTACTTGACAGTACAAGTTCATAGTGCACTGATGTTGCCATATTCAGTGTTTTTGCCATAAAACCTACAGTTAGTCATATCAACAGAATCAATCAACACTAAATCAATTAAACTATGCTAGCTAAGTACCTGATACAGTGCATGACTAAGTTCTTGTCTTGCTGTATGCAGTTGTTGTTCCAAAGCATAGTTAGACAACATTACTGCATCCCATTCCTATCACCAACAAACAAAAATTAGTTTACACTCTTGCTCCATTTCCTGTCCATGTACAAATGGAAATACAAAGACAAAAAATTGGCATTGAATACAACATCACTTTTAGTACAAATACTGAAGACTTTCACGGAGATGCCATAAATAAGAATATAAGAAAGCTCAAAGAAGAGCATTGTAAAATGCCTTTTCTTTGAAATGACTGACCTAAAATAAATTATTTTGTAAGGTGAAGGCAAACCTACATTCTGAAACAGACCAAGCATTCCAGGAATACTGGCAGCTTGTAATGGCCTCGGCTTTACTGCCTGTACAAACAAACACACAAAAGCACAATTTCCCTTCATATATCAGACAGACTGTTAGTTCCAACTACAATGGCAAGATGCAGGAAGAACTCTCATATCTTAAAAAATTACATAAAACTGGAAGTTATTTCGTGCAACAGACATACCTTTGGTGTATTGACAGGGACCAAGTCATCTGTTGAAAGTGGTTCTCCAGTGACAGGACATGTACCATATTCCTGACAAAATAAACATCCAATCGGACCAACTCTCATTCAGATACTGTAGACCAAAGAATACCGGGCTAGATTAAGGGTCACTTTCTCTAAATCTTCCATACCACCTACAATCAGTTTTCATCTATTGAATCCTACACCAGCAATGACATTTGTGAATCACTCGAAGAAATCTCCACATATTGATATCAAATTAGCACCTGCTTCCCAAGGTAGCTAATATAGGCCTGGAGTATAACATTTTTTAAAGAACATGTCATATAATTATTAATTATATTAGCATGCTTAAGGCATTCAGATAATATAATTTCTCAAGGCCAAAGTCCAATAAGACTAGCAAAGGGCATTACTATAGCATATTATGCAAGCTTTGTTAATTGGGTTTATTTCAGATGGTTGGGAGGAATGACTTTTGTCCTCCCCCAGTTCAATTCCCAGAAGTGACATGTAGAACTCGTAACATTTATACTGCTGTAATGGCTTCGAACCTTGTTGTTGATTGGCCTTGTACCATCCTTGAAATGATGGAAAGTATTGGGGATTTTCCCTTGTAACCTGGGAAACCAAAAAAAAATCATTCTGCCTGCTTTACTTTAATTTGGCCCACTCAACTTCCCATCGATGTAAAACAGCGGTTGAGTCGCAATGTTCATCTATAAAGCAGTTTAAGAATTTTTTTCTTCAACGTGCTTTAACTTGCATTAATTAATATTATTTTGGACTGCTTCATAAGTGAATTTAAACTAAAATAAGGCAATTTCCGAAGAATGTATCAAAGTAAAACGGAATAGCATTTCTTAAAATAGATGGCATGGCATTTCAAGATATCATTTCAACTCTTTAAGATGGGAGTTTAAATATTCACCCCTCCTCGGAGAAAGGTGATTTGGCGAGAGTGCCCCATATCCAAGCAATGAAAACGATCGTTAGGTGGCAATATTTACTTCAACGTGGTTTCTCTTGGACTGTTTGGCAAGTGAATTTAAACTAAATTTGGGCAACTGTGGCAAAACATATCAGTAAAGCAGAATAGCACTTCTTAAAACCGATTCCAAGGTACTTTAAGATAGCTTCCTGACAATTTAAACTGGATTTTTATGAGTTCACCGTAGTTTGGAGAGTGCCCCGGGTCCTTGGACCTGCTATGCCTGAAATCATAGCAGGCGAACCGCAACAATAGAAAATTCATAAACCACCAGTTCAGACCTCTTGGCCTTGATGAGAATATGGAGGTACAGAGTTGCATTTGAGGCCTTAGCTTCGCCATAGGAAAATCAAAATCTAACACTGCGGCTTTTGGTTACAGTTGCTTAATTTTAACCTTAGAAGCATACAGTGTAAAATCAATCCAACACTTACTATATCTTATCAAAAACGACTGTAAATTTACTTTAACCTATTTAAATTAGAATGAAAACCTGCACAAACACTTTAAAAGTAGCTAGCGAGATAGTTGAGATCTGTACAGTTTAATCCATCTCTGTAAAGAATCATCCTTAACAAGCATTTGAAGAGCTAGCAGCGTAAGCCACTCCGAACATTTTCATGATGATCCGCACAGCATACACAAAACTAACTGAACTTGTCCCAACATAAAAGTATGTGTAGGGTTTCCTAATAAAGTCATGAGAAACAAGAAAACATGGACTGCGGGCACGTTTTAACCCTAGCAAATGCCCGAACGAAATTTAAAGAATCGTACTCAACACTAAGTTTCGAATCCACGACGTACCGCAATGTGTTTTTCGACCAGCCTTTTCTCGAACAGCAACCCCGAACGCTTGGAAACCACGGGTTCTTCCGGCGTCGCGCCGGAAACTGTAAAACATTCAAGCGTTGGTTTTAGCCAGTGCAAGTTTTAGTCCGGGACTCTAATAAACGACGACCATCGACATGTTTTTTATTAAACTTTCCGGGATCGAACCCTGGACATGACGATTTGCACAAGCATAGATTCTTTAAACTGGAAGAGGGGAAAATCCTCAGCTTTGTCGCAATTAAACTTACTTGCGCAAAACATGGCTGGTGCGATCTGTGTGTAGAGCTTGTCCGAAGTCCCTGAGAGCCAATTCTTTAGACTCCTGAACCTGTGTCAGGCATCCCTCTCGGCCACTCAGCCCCTTGCTTCAGTTGTTTTCTTAGGTAGTTATACTGAAACCCTACTACTAAACATGTACACCATATTATAATGTGGCAGTGAGGAGTTGTGTCCTCGCGCAGGTGAAATTAAAATGGCCTTTTCCCTCTTTGGTACAACATATCAATATCAAGTCTAGAGTAGAGATAAGTTTGTATTAAAATGGTTGATTATTTTTAATTTATAATTATTTATGAGAAAATAAGTGGGATTATTTGTAAATAGATTTCAAATATCAAAATTTTAGAGCCAGGAGTTGATGTTGGGAATATTTATGCAAGTACATCACCAACTCTTCTTTCTAGAAATTTGGTGTTTGGAATAAGTGTTTCTGCCAATATTCTCATAAATAATTATAAATTAAATTATTAAATTAAAAATAATAAACAATTTTACGCCCGATCGGGCTGGAGGACACGGCAAGGATTAACGTGACGTCCTGGCGGCGCACGTTTGAAGGAGTAATGAAGACGGAATGTGGGAGGAATAAGGCAGGCAGGTGGAGCGGTTGGCAGGGAGAACAGGCTTTCAGTAGTGCAGGTGATCCGAGCAGTGGATGGGACGGCAGAACGGCGAGTAGGCAGCTCCATTATGTGATGGGCTGTGAGAGCAGATACAGCCATAATCCCGGTAATGATTCAACCAGGCCGCGTGATGTTAAAACAGGGAGGAAGAGAAGGATAACCGTTTGCGAGGATAGCCATAATTCAGTCTGCTGCGAACAGGTGTGCTGGGGGGCAGGGTTGCGAGGTGAGGAAGACTTAACAGAGGTAGACTGCTACCAGGGGTGCTGCTGGTTTGGATTAATTACCGTGAGGAAGGCGCGAGGAGGAGGCTGCAGCGGAAGCAGGACAATGGAAGGAGAAGGCAGCGGAAGTGGGAGGAGGTGGCTGCGAAGCGGGGGGAAGGAGATCCATTTGAAAAGCCCGGCGGATTTGAAGGGCAAGCGGAAGGTTGATGCAGAGGGGAATCCGCACGTACAGTTTGTGGAGATTTCGGAAGGGGAGAATGAGGAACAGCAGGACATCCAGGAGGAGGAGGCCTGGCAGAATCGTTGGAAATGCCTGCCAGGGGAGGATGGTGAGGATATTGAGAATGCGAGGGACCAGGCCAGTGGCAGGAACAGAGGCGGCCTGCGAGGCAGAGGGCGAAGGGGTCGAGGCTGGAGGGGCCGAGGTGGTCGTCAGCGGAGGGATGTGGCGGAGGGGAGAAGCCGGAGGGGACGTCGATGCAGCCCTTCCCAGGAGCAGGAGGATGAACCAGCGGAAGGCGATGACCCCAGGCGGACCAGACAGACCATAAGCGAACGGATTCGAATGGCAGAGAAGGATTACAGAGAAAATTCGAATCCAAAAGTCAGGAAAATAATGGATCATTGGGAAGAGGAAGCTATTCAGGCGCAGTCAGAAGAGGAAATGGAAGATTGGGCTGCCATTATGCCAGACCCTGGCCATACCAGGGGCAGGATGACCCTGTATAAACAATCCCTCCATCTTTATTGGGTCATGAAGCGTCTTATGGCAAAAGCCTTAGAGCAGGTTGCCAAGGAGATGGCAGAAATGGTCCAAAGCCTCCCCAATGTCAAAAAGGAACTGAAGGACATAGTTATTACCATGCTCTTGCAGGAGAAAAGATTAGAGGATCTGCAGAAATAGCTGGTGGCCAATGGAGTTTTGGTAAAGCAGGAGAAAGGCCAGCAGGCTGCACCAGACAAGTAGTTCTCGACGGAATGGTCCTGGTTTTTCTGAAAACTCTTGTTTTGCTTTCGTTTTGCATGCGATATATAGCTGTTTTTATATACAGAAAGAACTTAGTAGGTGATAGTATGACTATAGCTATGAAACTGATTTGGAAAACTGGTCTGACACAATGGTTAACACTCAATTTTGGTTAAATTTGCCTTGTCTGGATGGTCAAGAGTCTCGGTTTCCCTTCGGGGCGAGATGAGACCATGATGTAACTGATGTATATATTTTTTGTTAATAGAAATGGTCATACTCAATTTACAAAAAAAAAAAAAAATAATAATAATAAACAATTTTATACAAAACTTATCTCTACTCTCGACTTGATATGTTTGTACCAAGGGGGAAAAAGGCATTTTTTAATTTCACTTGCTTGAAGATACAACTTTCCCTCCCC
This sequence comes from Pinus taeda, assembly GCA_000404065.3. Classification (NCBI taxonomy): domain Eukaryota; kingdom Viridiplantae; phylum Streptophyta; class Pinopsida; order Pinales; family Pinaceae; genus Pinus; species Pinus taeda. The sequence goes on from APFE031533150.1 coordinate 265,688, forward strand.
CCATATAATATATATATATATATAGTTTTGAGGGTAGTGAATGGTTGATAGAGTGTTTTGTTTAGTTTTCTGTGGTTATAAAGGCTACTAGTTCAAATTCTGTAGCAAAAATCTAGTCACATGTAAGAGTTGTGTCATTGGGCTAGGCACGAACCTAAGTGATTTTGACAACTTAGATACCTCTAAGTCGCAGTTACTCAAACCATGCTGTATCTTGAATACTCACATTTATTATTTATATATATTATATATCTATATATTTTCTTGATGGGGTGTTAAGAAGGCAACGTTAGCTCATGAGGGGGCTAATAGTATGCTCTCCACGCGCGTCAAATGTGAAAATCATGTGGGTAGCATACTCTTCACCTGGTGGGAGTTGGATGAAGGTTCTAAAGGCATTTGAGAGCAATTAATTGTAGTGTGGACAGTTGAGAGCCCCATTTGCAGACTGCATGAGATAAAGTTGGTGCATGTGGAGGGATGAATAGTTCGAAAGTGCAAGGTGGCTTAGCTTTAAAGCCATGCCATGCTCCCTTGTTGCATTGTGCATGAGGAGATTATGCATTGGAGAAGCCTAGTGTTTTGTTGGGTTTGCAATTGGGGTTGACTGTGGTCATCTAGGACCCTGGGACACTGCCGGTGCGTATAATTCTAATCCAATTTGGACAAAATAACTATGTTTCACCTGTTGAGGTAAGGAACAACGATGGAGGGGTCTAGGGTTTGTTTATTTGCTGGGTGTTGCAAGTAATTTCCTCAACTTCTTCATTTGGAGTCGTTCTTAGTTAGAATTATGTGGTGTTTGATTTCGCAAGGATAGCCAACAAGGGGGAACGGTTGGACCATGTGGTATCTCGAAGGCCATATTGCAATGGGTTTGTAGTTTCTTAGGAGTGTATTGATTATGTGGTGAGATAGGTCGTGGGGTGGGGTTGAGAGGCCTAGCAGTGGCACTATTTCATTTGGGCCACTGGCGTCTCTATGTTAGTTGGTGTGGGAGATTCAAGTGGAGGTGTAGTGTTGTTACCAGGTGGGAGGGAGTGGGATGTCCCACATTGTTGGTTCGGTGATGGGGTATGGGAAGAGGGTCTTGAGCGTAGGACTAGGGAGTGTCAGAATTGGGTGGTTTGTACAACTCGAAGGGAGGTGAGGGTGATGCAGTAGCAACAAGTCGGTCACATAGATAGGTAGGCCATCAAGGAATAGGAGCAATGCATCAACCAAGCTAGCAGGATCTTAGTAGGGAGGTGGATCAGGATGCCATATCTTTAGGCAGCGTGGTCAATTAGACTCTTTTTGACTCCCTTAAAGCACAGTTACAACAACTCACGTTGATGGTAGAATAGCTAGCTCGGGACTGGCATGATGACTGGAACGAGCTTATTGTCTTTATGAACGACTTGCAGCACAACCAGTGGCACATGATTGACAAGCTAATGTCTTTTCGGCATCGGCAGAAGCACATTCAAGATCGACACAACAAACCGGAAGGTTGCATGGCACATAGTGAAACTCATGTTCGTGAGGCATTTCACCAACCTGAATAGCGAGGGGATGAACTGGAGGCTTCAACCCCGAGTAATGTTGATATGCCAGGATGATGATCGAGAGTCTCTTGATTTTGGGTCAATTTTGTTTGTTGTGGGCAGCTCGCATGAATTTTGATAGTTTTGTTGCATTATTGTCATGTTGTTTTTGTCAATTCCTCCTTGCCAATAAGTCTAGTCGGAATGAGGCAGGAGGCATTTTGATTATAAGATCATCATTATGTAATCTTTTGGAGAATGGATAGGAAAATTTTTTATGTTGCAATAGTTTATGGAGAGATTTATGTTTTCCAACAATGATCATGCAATAATATTATATTAAATTGTATGTTTTTTTTTATTTAATCTATATTTATATATAAATTATATATTTTTTTAAATATAAATATATTTTTATTTATTTTTACTCATATTGAGTGACCTAAGATGTGGTAGAGCCATCGTTGCATCTTTCAATAGTTGAGGATTACATGTAGTCTTGCAAGACTCAAGTTCTAAACATGGTATAGGCCTATGTTTGTTGTTGCAGAGACGTGGCTTATTGTGGTGTTCTAGTATGTATTAACATGAAGCTTGCATACAGGGAAGGGAGGTGAGTGGTGGCCATTATTCCACCATCATTCTCAAAGTTGACTCAATCCTCTGTATCCTAGATGTTCTTTAGCAATTATCTATGTTGTTTTATCCAATATTAGGGTCATTTTCGTTCCTGCTCCCTCTGATCTACCATGATTTCTCAAAGTGGTGGCCAACCTTTAGTGCCTTTGTATAAATATTCAAAGTTACAAAAAAAGGCATTTTAACTAAATGTTCACCACGTATTTAATATGTTATTTAAACATGCACTACACTAGCATTCTTCTTTTTAGGAAAGAAAAAACCAAAAACTTCTATTAAATAAAAAGTTGTTTACATATAATATTCACATAGCATATGTGTTAGTATATCCCCATATAACATATGATTGATATTCAACATCATATAGAAAAAAAACTAAGAACAACAAGCCCTAAGGCAACAAAACTATGTAAAAAAATAAGAACAGGGTACGTAGGCCCATCAAAACCCTTTAGGGAGCACCAAATATAACCTAATAGCACACAACCACTCATTACAATATTAGTGTCGAGGATACTCTAACCGACAAGAAACAAACTAGAAGTTACTTTGACCAACAAGAAACAAACCAGGAGTTACTCTAATCAACAAGAAACAAATCAAAAGTTACTATGACCGGCGAGGTAAACAACAACGTTGGAAGATACTCTGACTGACAAAGAGCTTGGAGAAGTTTTGACAAGCCCATCGTAATAAAGGTTAAGAAGTTACCAACTCTTGACCTCTTTGCCCAATCGCCCTATTGTGCCATAGCTCACTCCTTCATAGCCTGGAAGTGCCTTCATTATCCCATCAACATGTGGAGCTCTACCACCAGGTGCACCACCGGAAGAATCACCCCCATATGTCATCCATGTTGAATCTAGGAAGCCACCAAGAACCCCAAGAGAGTCTTCGAAGCCTCCACCTTCACCCATTTTGAAAGGCGCGACTGACTCATCATATCCAGCATCAAAACCACCAGGGGCACCAGAGTTGTAACCCCATCACTAAGTGGACACGTCATTACATCATATCTTGTATCGAAACCACCAAGGGCACGAGATTTGTAAACCCCATCGCCAAAAGGATACATCGTCGCAGGTCCATTTCCATAACCAGGTACTCTGTTGGGACTCTTCCCACTATGGCCATCACCCATTAGTCTTGGGCTATAGCTAGCAGAATACACCCCAACACCAATGACGCTTGCTATGGCTCCCCCCCACTGGCTTAGGGGACGCGAAGTAGGTGAATACCCAAATGCAACCGCTAGAAAGGGGGCATGCCCACCCCCATAACCCCCATTAAGAAGAGGCGCTAGAACCCCAACAAACCCATCCATATCATACCTGCCACTGGGACTGCCAAAACCTCTATGCATGTAGTCACCATGCATGCTACCCACATAAACACCAGGAAGCCCAACATACCTTGTAGGCAAAACTTCCTCCATACCCCACTGCCCAACCTAGCTGAAGGGTACGGTGCACCACCATATCGACATGCTTTGCGATTCAAACTATAAACCCCCATTGAACGATCAAACCCTCGGCCCCGAGAGGCCCCCATCCTATCAAGTAACTAAGAAATTGGATCATGTAGATACTTTTATCATGCACTGCACTAACATTCATATACACATCGTTAAGGTGTATACATTGTCACTAACTCTTCTTTTAATGTGATTATGTGGGAATGCATGCGACATGGTAATTTAAATGGCATAAGCTTTGTAGAATCATGACTGGAAACAAACAAATGTTTAATTAAAATATATTTTCATCAATTTTAATGTTTAGTTACAATTTAATTTATGATAGATTGTTAGATTGGCTGAGAAATATTAGGGTTCCCAACTTCTAACTCTTTGCAACAGCTTGTGCATGTCCCTTGGGAGGAAGGGTCAATCCCTCCTTCCGCAATATTATGTCCAACAGGCTGAACACCCCTCTACCACGCAAAACTAGCAACTCTAACATTGACAGAAATAAGCCTACAACGAGCATTTACCCTTCAACTTCAATGAATCCCACTTCTCTAACTTCAGTGAATGCAACAAACAACACAACAAATAACAAATCATGCCTTCTTTAAGCATCTTTGCTTCTGGAAATCCTAACAAAAAAAATAATACAACAGTCAAACAAAAAAAGGAATATGCATTTATATGCAAGTTTTTTGGGCCCTATCCCTCAGAATGCACTCTCCTCAATTAGATTCAAAAAACTAGACTCGTAAGGGTGATCTCAATCTAAAGCTAGGATCCCAAGGTTTTTTCATAGTAACCTTCAAAAACCTTGAAGATGGAGAGGAGATTTTTCAAGGGGGAGAATACTTAGTGAACTCATATGGCTTGTTCATAAAACCATGGGTCCCTTGCTTCAACCTTGAGAAAGAGTATCATTTATGGTATCAATGTGGATTTGACTCTACTCTCTTTCGCAATAATATTGGGACTCGAAAATTTTGGAACACATTGGCAACAAAATTAGTTAGTTTCTCATGCTCTCGAATACAAAAAAAAGCAAGGGAATTATACTTCGTATGCCCGCCTATGTGTCTATCTAAATCTTTCCAAACCCTTCCTTACCAATACCTAATTGAGTAGGGAAGACATAATCAAGGAGAAACCTATAGATTATGAAAAAATACCATTTAGATGATGTTGTTGCCATGAATATGGGCATTTTATCAAAGTCTGGCTAGTGAATCCTCCCTTGGTGACGAAGCATATCACTCACCCACAAGAGCAAAAGGACTCCACCAGAATCATCGATCACCACAAAATAGCAAAGAAAATCAATGAGGGCAATCCCTCCTCTGTAGATCTTAGCACAAACAAATAACCAATTCTACAACAAATCACTGAGGAGGAACCAAAACGAGGCGAAAACAATCCAATGCAGTTGAAGAATCCCCTACTCCACAACCTATTGAACAAAAATCCCAAAAGTAAGATGAAAAGCTTACAACTAAGGCTCCTCGAAAATATATCGTTATGGACCAAGAGGATCAGGAACCTTATGAGGTGGATGAAATTTAAGATATGGACTTACAATAAATTGATCTTCAAGCGCTTATAGAGGAGTGGAAAAGCAGAGACCCTTCCACAATCCTTGAGGACCAAGTTTAGATCATCACTATAGCCTATCTCAAGCATCAAGATTTGATCTTATCAAGATTTGATATTATATAAATCTAAATATATATTAAAATTTTGTAACAAAACTATAATTTCACATATAACGAAGCTGGGAGATGAAATATAAATATTTCATAGTTAAAACAACATATTCCAAATAGATGTTAAACCATTTCTTTTTTGTAAGTTCGACATTGGTTAAAATTTTGTAACAAAACTAAAATTTCACATATACCGAAGCTGGGAGATGAAATATAAATATTTCATAGTTAAAACAACATATTCCAAATAGATGTTAAACCATTTCTTTTTTGTAAGTTCGACATTGGTGAGGCTACATCATGGTCATGTCCAAGAATAACACCAAAACAGGGCAAGGAATTGAACCGATGACTTAACATCTAAGAGTGCCTTAATAGTGCACCTGATCATTGTTTATACAAGACCTCATGGACAACCAAAATCTTCTTTTACCATAAAATAAGAGGTCTAAATATTCAAAGTTACAAAAAAAGGCATTTTAACTAAATGTTCACCACGTATTTAATATGTTATTTAAACATGCACTACACTAGCATTCTTTTTTTTAGGAAAGAAAAAACCAACAACTTCTACTAAATAAAAAGTTGTTTACACATAATATTCACATAGAATATGTGTTAGTATATCCCCATATAACATATGATTGATATTCAACATCATATAGAAACAAAACTAAGAACAACAAGCCCTAAGGCAACAAAACCATGTAAAAAAATAAGAACAGGGTACGTAGGCCCATTAAAACCCTTTAGGGAGCACCAAATATAACCTAATAGCACACAACCACTCATTACAATATTAGTGTCGAGGATACTCTAACCGACAAGAAACAAACTAGAAGTTACTTTGACCAACAAGAAACAAACCAGGAGTTACTCTAATCAACAAGAAACAAATCAAAAGTTACTATGACCGGCAAGGTAAACAACAACGTTGGAAGATACTCTAACTGACAAAGAGCTTGGAGAAGCTTCGACAAGCCCATCGTAATAAAGGTTAAGAAGTTACCAACTCTTGACCTCTTTGCCCAATCGCCCTATTGTGCCATAGCTCACTCCTTCATAGCCTGGAAGTGCCTTCATTATCCCATCAACATGTGGAGCTCTACCACCAGGTGCACCACCGGAAGAATCACCCCCATATGTCATCCATGTTGAATCTAGGAAGCCACCAAGAACCCCAAGAGAGTCTTTGAAGCCTCCACCTTCACCCATTTTGAAATGCGCGACTGACTCATCATATCCAGCATCAAAACCACCAGGGGCACCAGAGTTGTAACCCCTGTCACTAAGTGGACACGTCATTACATCATATCTTGTATCGAAACCACCAAGGGCACGAGATTTGTAAACCCCATTGCCAAAAGGATACATCGTCGCAGGTCCATTTCCATAACCAGGTACTCTGTTGGGACTCTTCCCACTGTGGCCATTACCCATTAGTCTTGGGCTATAGCTAGCAGAATACACCCCAACACCAATGACGCTTGCTATGGCTCCCCCCCACTGGCTTAGGGGACGCGAAGTAGGTGAATACCCAAATGCAACCGCTAGAAAGGGGGCATGCCCACCCCCATAACCCCCATTAAGAAGAGGCGCTAGAACCCCAACAAACCCATCCATATCATACCTGCCACTGGGACTGCCAAAACCTCTATGCATGTAGTCACCATGCATGCTACCCACATAAACACCAGGAGGCCTAACATACCTTGTAGGCAAAACTTCCTCCATACCCCACTGCCCAACCTAACTGAAGGCTACGGTGCACCACCATATCGACATGCTTTGGGATTCAAACTATAAACCCCCATTGAACGATCAAACCCTCAGCCTCGAGAGGCCCCCATCCTATCAAGTAACTAAGAAATTGGATCATGTAGATACTTTTATCATGCACTGCACTAACATTCATATACACATCGTTAAGGTGTATACATTGTCACTAACTCTTCTTTTAATGTGATTATGTGGGAATGCATGCAACATGGTTATTTAAATGGCATAAGCTTTGTAGAATCATGACTGGAAACAAACAAATGTTTAATTAAAATATATTTTCATCAATTTTAATGTTTAGTTACAATTTAATTTATGATAGATTGTTAGATTGGCTGAGAAATATTAGGGTTCCCAGCTTCTAACTCTTTGCAACAGCTTGTGCATGTCCCTTGGGAGGAAGGGTCAATCCCTCCTTCCGCAATATTATGTCCAACAGGCTGAACACCCCTCTACCATGCAAAACTAGCAACTCTAACATTGACAGAAATAAGCCTACAACGAGCATTGACCCTTCAACTTCAATGAATCCCACTTCTCTAACTTCAGTGAATGCAACAAACAACACAACAAATAACAAATCATGCCTTCTTTAAGCATCTTTGCTTCTGGAAATCCTAACGAAAAAAATAGTGCAACAGTCAAACAAAAAAAGGAATATGCATTTATATGCAAGTTTTTTGGGCCCTATCCCTCAGAATGCACTCTCCTCAATTAGATTCAAAAAACTAGACTTGTAAGGGTGATCTCAATCTAAAGCTAGGATCCCAAGGTTTTTTCATAGTAATCTTCAAAAGCCTTGAAGATGGAGAGGAGATTTTTCAAGGGGGAGAATACTTAGTGAACTCATATGGCTTGTTCATAAAACCATGGGTCCCTTGCTTCAACCTTGAGAAAGAGTATCATTTATGGTATCAATGTGGATTTGACTCTACTCTCTTTCGCAATAATATTGGGACTCAAAAATTTTGGAACACATTGGCAACAAAATTAGTTAGTTTCTCACGCTCTCGAATACAAAAAAAGCAAGGGAATTATACTTCGTATGCCCGCCTATGTGTCTATCTAAATCTTTCCAAACCCTTCCTTACCAATACCTAATTGAGTAGGGAAGACATAATCAAGGAGAAACCTATAGATTATGAAAAAATACCATTTAGACCATGTTGTTGCCATGAATATGGGCATTTTATCAAAGACTGGCTAGTGAATCCTCCCTTGGTGACGAAGCATATCACTCACCCACAAGAGCAAAAGGACTCCACCAGAATCATCGATCACCACAAAATGGCAAAGAAAATCAATGAGGGCAATCCCTCCTCTGTAGATCTTAGCACAAACAAATAACCAATTCTACAGCAAATCACTGAGGAGGAACCAAAACGAGGCGAAAAACAATCCAATACAGTTGAAGAATCCCCTACTCCACAACCTATTGAACAAAAATCCCAAAAGTAAGATGAAAAGCTTACAACTAAGGCTCCTTGAAAATATATCGTTATGGACCAAGAGGATCAAGAACCTTATGAGGTGGATGAAATTTAAGATATGGACTTACAATAAATTGATCTTCAAGCGCTTATAGAGGAGTGGAAAAGCAGAGACCCTTCCACAATCCTTGAGGACCAAGTTTAGATCATCACTATAGCCTATCTCAAGCATCAAGATTTGATCGTACAAAAAGTCCAAATTCTAGGTAACTCTACTCTCCACTCCCTTTCCCCCTCCTCTCAAGGTATTAAAATAAATGCTTCAAAAGAGCAACTGAAACCTACAAGAAAACCCAAATAGAAAGGTTAAAAAACCAACTACCAACTAATCCAATATCTAGGTGACTACCTTGTCAAGATTGGGTGGGTCGCTCCGATGCTTGTCTTATTCCAAATCTCCACCCCTTCCCAATTATAAAAGTCATATTATGGAATGTTCGGGGCATTAATGGAAAAACCAAACAAAGGCTCCTTAGAAACAAAATTCACATGGATAAACTTAAAATATTGCTTCTTTAGGAAACCAAATACTCAATAAACACCCTTCAACACATACAGAGGACTAGTGACCACCTTGCTCAAGGTGCCAATGGTGCTTCGGGAGGGCTTGCTATAAAGTAGAATCCTCATACCATCACTTTGAAAAACTCCTTTTATTTTCCAAGAATCCTCTTGGCCTACTTTTAGCCAATTGGCTTCTCTCACTCCGGCACAATCTCCAATGTTTATGGTCCCAACTTCCCATATGACAAAAAGCTCTTCATTCACCATCTCTGCTTTATCTTCAAATTGATCAGTCCTCTCCATTGGTACTTAGGAGAAAACTTCAACCTAATTCAAACTCTTCAGGAGAAAAAACGGGGGAATATGAAGAATAGAGGAAGAAATCTCTCTCTTCAATGAATTTATCAATGAAGCCAATCTTGTGGACCCTCCCATTACCAATGACATTCATACCTGGAATAACAAGTGAGGTATCTCTTCTCAAATCACCTCCCAATTGGACAAATTCCTCGTCTCTAAATCCCTCTTCCTCTCAAGTACCAACTTTGAAGCCATCATTCTTCCTAGTCCTAGATGTGATCACTAGCCGATCTTGCTTTCTCTTTATTGGTCTTGCTCACCCAAGAAAATAACTTTTAGATTCAAAACCTTTTGGTTGAGACATCTTGTCATCCTCTCCAAATTAGACTCCTGGTGGAAGGCTTCCATCAATATCCATGGGATTGTAATGTTTCACTTTTAGCAAAGACTCAAAATCCTGAAGCAAAATCCAAAGAACTAGAACATAAACATATTTGGAAAAATCTTCAAAGACAAACATCATCTAATTCTAGGGAAATGGAAACAATTCAAGACACCATAATTCAGGAAGGATACTCAATAGATTTATAATCCAAAGAGGCTTCAGTTAAACAACACCTTAATGAGAGGCTCGTCCAAGAGGAAATTTTATACAAGCAAAAATCTATAACTCAATGACTTAAGGAAGGTGAAAAGAATACCATTTTTTTTCAATGATCTGTGGTCAACTACAGGTAGAAAAATTGCATTTTAAGCATCCAAAACTCCCACAATAAAATTCTGGAAAGTCATTATGATATTGTCAATGAGATTACAAACCATTTTAAATCCATTCTCACTAAATCTAGTCTTGAAAAGAGACCTTCCATAAAGGAAATCACAAAGAATATTCCAAATTTAGTTTACGAAGAACAAAATTCCCTTCTACTATGAGAAATATCCTTTCAAGAGGTTGAAGTTGTTGTTATGGAAATGCTTAAGGGCAAATCTTCAGGCCTTGATGGCTTCACAGTTGAGTTTTTTCAAGCCTGTTGGAAAATTATAGGGCATGATATATGGGAAGTAGTAGAAGATTGTCATCAATCTACCTCCATTCTCACTGCGTTTAAAGCCACCTTTATCACATTTCTCCCCAAATCTTCCAAATTTGTGACACCTTCTAACTATTGCCCCATTGCTCTATGTTACATAATCCACAAAATTATTTCAAAAGTCATATCCAATTGCCTAAAACGCCTCCTCCCTCACTAATTTCCCTAGATCAAACAGGCTATGTGGAGGCCCGACAAATTCTAGACAACATCATCTTGGCTCACCAGCACATCCATTCTCTTCAATCCTGCAAGATTCCTGACATGCTTATCAAGATTGATGTGACCAAGGCTTTTGACAAGCTAAGTTGGAGATTCATAATAGAAACTTTAACAACATTTGGTTTTAACAAAAAGTGGTTTCATTGGGTGGTGGCTCTCACATCCAAGGTATTCTTCTCCCTCCTCATTAACGAATCCCCTTCCCCCACTTTCAGCCTCTCCTATGACATCAGACATGGATATCATGTGTCTCCATATATCTTTTTGCTTATGGTGAAGGTTTTGGGTAAAATTATCAAGCATGCTGTTTCACAAGGTCAACTCCACAAGCTCTCTATGGACACATCACTACAACGCTCCACTCATCAACAATTCATTGAAGACACCCTCTTAATGGGAACTCCTACATTCAAAGAGGCATCCACTTTCATTGGAATCTTACATTCTTTTTCTAAATCCCTCTGCATGTCCAACAATTTAACCAAATCAGAATCGTTCTTCTTCAATACAACACCTACCATTCAAGCCCACATCTCACATATTCTTGGTATTCAAGGAGGGCTCCCTATTGTCCAAATATTTGGGTGCACCTCTTATAGTGAATTTGCTAAAAGATAGAGTTTGGGAGGAAATGCTCCTAAAATTTGAGTCCAAACTTTCTAGCTAGATATTTTGAGCCCTCAACTTTATAGATCATCTAACTCTACTTAAATTTGTTTTGCGGTCTCTTCCAACCTATCTTCTTTCCACCATGGTTGCTCCCAACTCTATCATCAACGTGCTCTGAAACATCCAACACTCCTTTTTTTGGGGAGGAACCAAAAAAGAAATAAAATGGGCTTTGAATACCTAGGACAAACTCTACTAGCCCAAAGATAAAGGAGGACTTGGGCTTCAATGTCCCAATACTCTCAGCTAAGCTCTAAATGTCAAGACATGGTGGCATTGGATCAAGCATCCAAAAGAGCAATGGAGTCAAATGTGTAAGAATAAGTATGTCACTGCCACACCTACCATTCAAATCATTTGACTAGATGGCCACATAAATGGATCTGACATGTGGAATGTTGCTCGGAAAAACAAGCAACTAGTGTAGGAACATAGTTTCTAGGAGATTCGAGATGGTCCCACTGCCTTATTCTGGGATGACTGTCAGAATCATTGAGCCAATCTTTCAAACAACAAACCTCTTTAGAATCTTAGAGCTCACCCCATCCATCAAGGTTACATCCAAACAGCTCATCATTAGGAATCACAAGCTCTAGATTATTAGTGGTGAAAATGGAAAAGCAACCCCGCTTGGCACAACATTCTCACACAGTAGGAATCCAACTTGCTATCACAAGAGCTAGTTAAATGAAAAAATGTTTAGAATGGGGAGGATATATCGTGATGGGTATATTGTTCTACTAGGAACTTCAACATAAAATAGGCTTGCCTACTCCTATCTCAAAACCAACAAATGGTGATCCATAACAAACGGCGCAGACTATGGACTCTCAAGCACTGGCCCACAACCCTTAATCTATTAGATTTGTCTCTCAAATGTAGAAGAAGCCACTCATCTCTTTATCAATAACAACTTTGCCTCCAACCTCTAACATAAACTAACTACATTCTTCATGCAAATTAACAAAATTATGGATAATATCATTTCAAACTTTGAAAATTGGAAGTGGGCTCCATTCCAAAATTCCATCCTTAATAGATCCTAAAAACTTCTCCCTAGCTTCATATTCAGGGACATATGGAAAGAATGAACAAGTGTATCTTCAACAATACAACTTTCATGACTGACTTCGCCTGAACGACAATTCTCAGGAAGATGAAAGAAATTGTCCACCTCAATTTTATGTTTGCTTAGGATTGGGAATGTAGCCCCCCAAGAACAATTTATCATGGTTGATTTGAGACTTTCTCCCTTTTTTATCTACATTCCTCTTGCTTCTCTTTCTAGTCCCACAACTTAGCTCCCTCCTCTTGTGAACTTTATGAAATTAAATTTTGATGGTGCCTCAAAACGAAACCCCAGTCCTCCAAGTTATGGGGGATTTTTTTAGAAATTCCATGGGTCAATTCCTTCATATTTACACAGGAAAATTCAAGTACAATATCAACAACATAACGGAGCTATGGGCCTTGTAGCAATGGCTTCTAATCACCATTTGAAAGAGGTATTACAAACTTATCACTGAGGCAAATTCACGACTTATCATCTCTATCTTCTAGAAAATTCAATATGACAACAACCCATCCAAAGTCTTCCATAGTTGGTGTTTGGAAACCATAACTATGAAAGTTGCATCCTTTTTGTTTCTCATCCATGCACCCTTGCTAACTGATGTTTGATGCAAGGGAAATAAAATCACGGCTAAGCTTGTAAATTTTGGTCTCAACATTAGGGATACATCTCTCAACCTATCTCGAAATCACAACATCCATCCTCTACTCTGATCAATCTACCAACATTATGGTAAGTAAGACCTCTCCCCACTGCAAGTACAAATGTGCAAGGTTCTTCAGATAACTCCTCCTCAATAAATTTCATGTAGCCAGATTGTAATTCTACTCCACAATTTCTGGTAGATGATAATTCTATTTGTGTCTCTTGCCTCTCATCTTGTCTTTATGACAACATGGTTAAGCGAGGTCCCTTCAACCTCATGACATTGAATTTGTGTTATTGGTCCAGTTTCCCCTCGGGTGACCAATAATAACTCAATTTGTTATGCAACTTCTTTCTAAAGTAATATAAATGTCTAGCTTCACAAAAAAAAAGAAGTTAAATTACATTTATATCGCTTTTATATAATTATTTTACGAAAGATAATTATAAATGTTAATTTAAAATAACTTGTAATATAAAGCTCTTTACTCTAGGTATTTATACGGGGTGCTTTTCACAGATTAAAATGAGCATTGAGCATTTGACGAAAGTTGGCAGAACTAACACCAAATGGTCTTCTACGAATTACATAATACATTTGTTCTTGGTGGGGAAGTTGGTTAGTCCATGGGAGGTTGTCGAAATGATTGTCTTTGTTTCGTAGAACAACTAGGAAGGACAATTTGTCCTGAATTTGGTTTGTAGAAGCATCTTAGTGATAATCATGTAAGTTGTTGGGCTATTGATTGGGTAATAAAACACAAGGTGGTGGGAGAACATTATCACTATGTTGATAGACACTCTTCCTTATGCCTATAATATCATTGACAAACACTCATGGGATCTCAAAGGATTTTTTGGAGTTGCCATTTATGGAAGGCACTAGCTTAAAGGGAGTGAGAGCCAATGCCATATTCACAATATAGTTGTCATTGTATGCATGCTTAGATGTGGTCATCAGCTAGAAATTAACCAACACAAGACAAGTCATCTTTGGGCCGTTGCAGACTTGGCTAAGGAATTTCATGTAAATAGGGATACCAGGGACTGAATACCTGATGTAAGAAAATCTTTCAGAGCTTTTTATTCCTCCTGTTATCACTCAAGAAAAAATTTCTAAATTGTTCACATCAATTTGATTGTTTGTCAAAGGGTTGGTGTCAGTTTTGGTCCTAGTCTTTTCACCTTGTTTTAGAGTCTTGTTAAGAGTCCTGTTAGTATGTCAATTGGGGTCGATTTTCTGTTTTAGTATATCATTGGTCTCATATCTCACATGAATATCATATGTCAAAGTCCATATGCGCTACGAAACTATCTAGGTGATTTCGTAGCGCAGAAACCTGGTCTAGGTGATTTCGTGCTGATCCATAGCAAATCTCACCCAGCTGTCATATTTATCAGAATCCGCTGTGTTTTAGGTCGTTAGGTGTCTTGGTACTGGCACATGTTTGTAGTTGTTGCTAAGAAGGAGACAAAGGGTTCTGTTTATAATCTGCATGTATTTAATGGAAAGTTGCTTGCTGGCATCAATCAAAAGATTCAGTCATACAAATGGGAGAATCGTTCTTTTGATGAAGCCTGGAAAACAAAATACAACGTCTCAAGAAAATCAACCGTGCCACCTGGCTTATCTTATTGAGAATGCCATTATGAATTTGCCACCTGGTCACAGAGATGTTTTCCCTGCTCTTTTGAACAGTGAAAATCTTGATGAACTACTCTCACAGGGTAAGGAGTATGTGTTTATAGCTAACTCAGACAACTTGGGAGCAATAGTTGATCTCAAAATTTTGAATCATCTGGTCAAAAATAAAAATGAATACGGCATGGAGGCCACTCCCAAAACGCTTGCAAATGTAAAAGATGGTACACTTATCTCTTATGAAGGCCGAGTTCAGCTTCTAGAGATTGCACATGTTCTAGAGGAGCATGATGGTGAGTTCAAGGCCATTTTCACCTGCATCTGTGGTGGTGCAGAGATTGGGCTAGCTGAAGATGGAAGAATCCCATTAGTCTCTTTTACTGGAAGCACGAAGGTTGGACAAATTATTCAGAAGGAAGTCAATGCAAGATTTGGGAAGTGTTTGCTTGAACTTAGTGGAAACAATGCCATTATAGTTATGGAAGATGCAGACTTAGCAATGGTTGTGCGATCTGTTTTGTTTGCTGCAGTTGGTACTACTGGACAACGATGCACCAATTGCCGAAGGTTGTTACTCCACAAGAAGATATATCAACACATTATTGAGTAGTTGACTTATGCATATAAGTAAGTTAAATTAGGAGACCCTGTTGATAAAGATACGCTGTTAGGACCACTGCATACTCGTGCCTCAAAGATGAACTTTGAGAAGGGCATTCAAGTTAGAAAATCTCAGGTGTTCAACTAGGTCTTAGTCTTATTTCTATGTACAGGCAGAATCTGCAGACTTTGGTCTAATCCATTGAAGTTTAAGCTTGGGACCATGGGAGCGGACTTTGTAAGAAATGAATATCAGTTTTTGAAGGGGCTTAGCTTACATTCCCATAACCTGGGATGTTTCGGCAATGGAATATGGAAAGGAAGTGGCAATACTGTGACATCAGTAAATCCTTCTAATAACCAGCCAATAGCAACGGTAGTTGAAGCTTCTATTGAAGAGTACAAAGATAGCTTGAGAGCCTATGCTGAAGCTCG
The DNA here is from genome assembly GCA_000404065.3 of Pinus taeda. NCBI lineage: Eukaryota > Viridiplantae > Streptophyta > Pinopsida > Pinales > Pinaceae > Pinus > Pinus taeda. Next base: position 281,467 of record APFE031533150.1, read on the forward strand.
TAAATTATGGATGCAAACTCCTACTCCAAAGAGAGGTGAAATTGTAAGGCAGATTGGGGATGTTTTGAGATCAAAACTGGATTTGCTTGGTAGACTTGTATCATTGGAGATGGGCAAAATCCTCGCAGAGGGGATAGGAGAGGTTCAAGAATTTATTGACATTTGTGATTATGCGGTTGGCTTAAGTCGACAGTTGAATGGCTCCATCATACCTTCAAAATGGCCCAATCATATGATGATGGAGGTTTGGAATCCTCTTGGCATAGTTGGAGTAATTGCTGCATTCAACTTTCCATGTGTTGTACTTGGGTGGAATGCATGCATCGCTTTGGTTTGTGGCAATTGTGTTGTTTGGAAAGGTGCTCCTACTACACCATTGATCACTATAGCGACAAAAAAACTCATAGCCGAGGTGTTAGATAGAAATGGTTTGCTTGGTTCGATTGAAAAGTTCAAAATCTTCAATACCAATAATTTACGGGTGAACTTGAAGGCGATTAAGAGGCTTGTGGAGGCTGATGCTCTTAAAATGGAGATAATTCCAAATCCAAAGGAAGTAGATGAGGACCAGGGACCATTAAAGATACAATAGAATATATTAGACATATTACAAGACTGTGTTATGGACAGTGGTAGTGTTTTTTTCGCTGGTCTCTCAGCGCTCCTATGCACGTTCAAAATGTAACTTTGATTCAATTTTATACCTTGGAACAGAGAACAATTTCAACCTTTTTATAGTGAGGAAAAATAGCGAGGCTGCAACTGATGAAGAGAGAGGAAAGTGGCGATAATTTAGCTATGAAAGGAAGACTGTGTTTCTGAAATTACACAGCAGTTTCGTAGCGTGCTACGAAACTGCTGTAGCTGCATGTTACAATTCGGCTGATCAATTATGATTGACAAAGCGGCAAATCTTTTTGAAAGGTTTTGTCATCACACGTATATGTGAAAGGTTGACAGGACGTGGCATTCTGATATGTTTTGTATAATCAAATATGAAGGGCATAGTTCATTGGATTCGAACATCTTTGAGGAAAAACAAAGGCTGATAAACAGGGGCAGTTTTCTATTTTTCAGGGGCAATAGAGAAGATGTGACATTGAAGAACAGCATGGAGCTTTGAACATCCACCACAGCCAAACTAAAAAAGGACCACATGTCAAAGAACGATAATGATTGTAATTAAGGCTATTATTAGCATAATATGGAGTTGGACTCCTATTTGATTTAGATTTCTAGAAAGTCTAGTTGCAGTTTATTACATTTAATAGGCAGTTAAAAGTTGAATAGGTGTCATTAGAAGTAGATTCCGAGTTCCCCTCATGCTTGAGGAGGAATCTCAGTCAGATAGAAGAGCTCTATATATAGGAGAAATGTAATAAGGGTTGGGAATTTATAAAAAAGAACGAGCTTTGATATTTGGCTTATGCAAAGACTCTATTTTTTTTGGTAATACAGTATTGGCTTGTGCTTCTCAAGAATCATAGTGAGTTCAATGTATGAGTTTCTTTTGTTGTCTTTTCATGTTATCTACAGTGTTATGAGTATTTGATTACTTAGAAATCGCTTACAGTGTTATAATTTCCTTCATATACTCATAAACTGCCTTCTATGTGTTTGGTGTGCTCTACATATGTTGAAACCTGAATGCCTTGAATTTTATGCAAAGCCAACCCTACTGTGAATACTAAATCATATATGACTCCATAAGCCCAATGGATACTTGTTAGTTTTATTTCCACCATTTTCATTTTTATTTGTTTCACAGGAGTTAGCCATCTTGATCATAATAAAAAACCTTTAATCCTTTGAGAGAGCCCTCTCAGGCTAAGGAGGCTAAGCCTTAGCTAAAAGATTGGTTTGAAACAGTTACTTGAAGTCTTCCTGTTCTGCAGCCTTCCAAGGCATGATTTTGAGATAATGCAAATCGTCAACCTATATTGGCATATCAAAACTCTCATGGGCGGAGTGCTTATAGATAGACCAAACACTCAACAACAAATGATAACCCACATGGTTGAACTAATGGACAAAGTGGAGAGGCTCAACAATAGAGTTGTAATTCTTGGTAAGAAATCGGTAAACTTGACTTTTCTTCCTCGAATGATGTTAGTGAGCCATAACCACTATACTTGATGGACTATCCAATTGAGTATTGATCAAGAAAACTAGATGTTTCAAGAAAAATTTGTATAGTTAGTTTTGTTTTTGTTTTTGTTTTTTTTTGTTTTTTTTTTTTTTTTCAGATTAAAAGACAATCTAGTAGACTGTGAGATATGCAACTATAAAATTTTGAACTTATGCTACTAGTCTTGTTTCCCAAGTGGGAAACCAGTAGCTTGTGGTAATTATGTATGTACATATAGTAATATAAAAGGACTAATCTTACAAAAAAAAAACCTTCTAAAAATATTGCATTTCAAAATTATATAAAATAAATGTAACAAAAGTATGTAAAGTTTTTTAGCCTTATGATAGTGGAACAATTGTTATGATTGTTTATCATTGTTTTATGATAACTTGGCTATGTTCTTTGCTCAAATTTACAAGTTATTGGTCGCTTCATAAGGCTAATTACAAGGAGTGAGGGATGACGTTTCTCTAATTCAAATTCATATAACTAAATTCAATAACTACTTTAGAAGTTTGATCCGAGCGAATAAAACTTGAAAATAGACCTTAAAAATCATAAGAAATTAAGTTAAAATTTTCATCCCATAACATAACCTCTTCAAAGACATCAAATCAACGATTTTGTGGAAAAGAAGTGGGCTAATTTACATAAGTTTATCCCAAGCATAATTTTTTTAGCATGGTACAAACATGGGAAATGTGGTGTGATTATCTATCTATTAAGTTTCAAACATTCACTTCCTTTGTCAATTAGCAATAGTCTTTGCTTTTCAAAAATGGTATTGCATTGTGGTTAATAATAAGAAATTGTGAACAAATTAGAAAAGTGGACAACTTGAGGTTCTACCCAAGAGCATCAAATTTTCTTGAGTATGAGGCTCACCTTTTTGGCACTTATAAAGTCATGCACATGGAGTTGATAAGAGGATATCCCCCAAAGTGAGCATTGTTGATGCTAAAATCAAGAAATTTTTTATTAGGAAAGTAGGGTGTTTGTCTTCTATCTTTGCCCATCCAACATTTGCATGTAAAGTACATGCAAATAGTCATAAGGAGGATCATAAACAATTTTGATCCAACATCATCATTCTAGTAGTTGTATGGTTAGTACATGTAAAATATCATGACGTGGCTCAAAAGCAGATATGGTCCAACAAAGTATAATGAATTGACCCCCATTCCTAGGATGCCCAACATTCGAGTGATTACCTTCATTGTTGGATGTTGAACATGGAGATTGTGCAATTTAAGAATAGACTCTAGCTTCTATTTAGACTGTGAATGTGTTGGATTTGCACCACCTAGGAATGCAGGGGTTCTTAAAATAGGAGTTGTTTTGTAAGAACATAGTTCCAACTTCAATATATGACCTAGAAGTGTCAAAATGACAATGTTTATGAGGTGTATTTTAATGGGTTTAATGAAAATCCAATTATTTTACATTGCATGACATGGACAGTATAGATCGATGTTAATTTTCTACAATGTGTGCATTAATGGACCCATGAGACTCGAGGACTAATTTCTAGAAAGTAAGATCTCTTTATTTTGGTTCTTTAAAATCTTAAATACTGGTTAGTAGAAGTTGATGTATCTATTGATTTCCAACAAAAGTGTTTTCCATTACATTTAATCCACCTCATTTTCCAATATGTCCTACCTTTCCCTTTAAAGCTATTATTTTTAAATGTTTACTACTTTTCAATGTGGAAAATACACAAATACAATTAAGAGCGTTATAAATAACGCAACAAATTATATATATAAAACAACCACATTTTTTTATCAATAACAAATAAATGTTTAAATGGAATTTCCACTTGGCCAATGTCTTTTTATTATTCAAATTAAATGTAAACTAGAAACCTTGCTTCAAATGGTCATCTATGACAAGCAAGTTGATCACTATCAGTTATTTTTAGGACAAGAGGAGATTAAAAGGATCCTTCCAAACACCAAGTACAATCTAGACGCCATTGTCTCTAGATTAACGTGGATGGAACGTTACGTGGTGTCCGACTCAAACTCTAGATCAAACTCGCAGCCTCATACTCCAACGGTTATCAATGCACCAACCGATGTTCTACCACAAGACAACTCCAATGATATCTCTCTTGTCGTGATAGTAGACTAATACTCTTCTCTGACAATGGGATCCTCCCTTTTGCATATGGTTGAATGACATTTACTATGTCTCAGTATGGTAAATGTGCACACTATTTTTTTGAATGTCGAGTACACACCATGCATGTAATTACCAATGGACTATATAGTTTGAATGTTGGTCAGTTTTGCCTGCTATCTTTTTTGGACAATTGGGGGATCATGAGAATCTAGTTTTTTCAGGATAGTTATTTATAAGATCCCACATAAATTTTGGGAAGCAAAAGTTATCAATGTAATATCAATTGCATCGTAATATTAATATATTCCTAAAGCTTACAAAAAAATGCATAGTCAAGACATTTAGTCTTCCTATGAATACTATCATATATTTTTACAAATAAAAATAAAATGTTTAGAATGAAAATTTTCCATGTCCATTGTCTAACTATATCAATTTTAAATACTCTAAACTTATCTTTATTTTTCTTTGTTTAATTGAATATAAATATCTTTGATTTTAAAGTTAAAACTTATCTTAATCCATGTATGGGGTATTTAAATAGTTTTCTATATGAGCAACTGAAATGTGAAATAAGAGAAAATCAATTTGATTTTCAAACTAACTTTATTATCAATCAAGCCTAGTAAACTAGAATTAATGGTTACAAATGAAGCAAGACTTAGTTCCAAGCTTATGCTACCCTTCTCATGGTAAAATTACCGAGTTACAACATGAAAATCTTAGTTTCTTTGTTGGCCTTTAATTAGGAAGGTCTCACATTCCCATCTGAATTTTTTATAGACAACTTTGAATATAAACAATTGACAGTTACATAATAAGTTTGGTGAAAGAGCAGTGACATTTGGGGAAATACAACCCATAGCCCAAACATTCTACAAAAACATGGAATAATCATTGCAAAGAATGTTTACTTAGTAGTATTGATTGGCGTAGACATTACAAGCTTTGAGAAGAATGAACCTCTGCATCTACACAATTGTTGTTGCACAATGTTGGACTTTCTTCAATTTCACTAAATGATAGTAAGCTTTTTGTAAGACCAGTCAATTAGCATAAGGTTTTCACTTAAAGAGAACACTAAACAATATCATGTATCATCATATTCTTCTTCAAATCCATTATGCTCATTAATTAATATAGTTTTTTTTTTTAGACCTAGATGTTGCTAACATCTTTGTGTTGAGAGGTGATGGAATATACATCATTTGCGTCATCAGTGAGAGGAGGTGTACAAGGGTACTTATTTCTCTTATACTAGCAAGAGAAACCACTAACTTTTGTAAGTACATTGGTGATCTTTATACATGTGAAAGCTTTTAACTCACATTAATGAATATGTAATGTCAAGAGAACATTGTAAATATATTTACCTACGAGACACAATATACCCGCTATAAAATAAATTCAATGTTATGACATGACGAATAATGGATGCATGGACATAATATGACTAACAAATGAATTACATAGAATGGATGGAGGAATAACATCACATTAAAAGAACTTCTTCGATCCAAGAAGGCCATTGTTAAACAAGTGTTGCATGTGCCCAGCAACCGACAATCCCTGCCGGTAGTTTGTTTCAATTGCAAAGTTAAACATAGTCAAGTGCTAGTAGTTTGTTTCAATATCAAAGTTAAACCTAGTCAAGTGTTGGTAGTTTGTTTCAATTGCAAAGTTAAACATAGTCAAGTGAGGAGGGTGAGCTTATATCGGTAACAACATGGTTTTGTGTATGTATATATAATATTTTGTTTTTATTGTTTTGTGTGAGTAGACTATTATGGTGACAATAATTTTGTTTTGTAAATAGATAATGCAAACAACAATTCTGTTGGTAACATCATAAATTTCTAAAACCAAAATTGAATATATGAATGATGGACAATACAAACCTATAACACATTTCCATTATAATTTCATATTGATTAGCAATATAATAATAAATATACAATTAAATGTTTAAAAAACTATAATAATTTTTTTATTTTTATTTTTATCATTTTATTTTTTAGTATATTATTATAGTTCCACAATGCACCATTTCCTCTCATAAGAATAGGCAAGTGAACCATTGATTCTCCTAGTAAGCAAGCATAATGGCAGCAACCCTAGCAAGGCTAGTTGGGCATCTCACCTATCCATGTGAAACTTTTTGAAATGCCAATCTTTAGAATAAAAAATGACTTTGAATATAAGTTGTAAGGTATCAAATTCGATAAAAAGAGTGAAATAGAGCATAATAGAACAAGTCAGTGGTAGCTAAATCTTGTTTTCAAATATTTGTGCCTAGCCTTGGTTATGTAGATAGACTAATGAGTAATTATGATTTTATTTCGAAGTCCAAAGTGTTTAATTATGATTCTATTTCTATACGAAGAGTATTTTTAAATCTCTAAAAATATAACCATGCATTGAGTAAAAATAGAAAAAGAAACACACATTCAGTGAAAATTAGAAGAAAAAAATTCCCGCGTTTTGTAAATAGAAGAAGAAACCACGCATTTGACTAGTAAAAATATATATTATTATATATATATTATATATTTTATGATATATATTATTATATATAGATATATATATATATTATATATATTATATATATTTTATATTATATCTTATTATGTATATATATATATATATATATAATATATATATGTTATATATGTATATTATATATATTTTATAGATATATATATTCTATATTATATATATATACAATATTTTACCTATCTATTATATTATATGTAATTAATTACATATATTTATACATATATAATATATATTATAATATATATATATTATACTATATTATATATATATATATTTATCTACATATATATATATATATTATACATATATATGGATATATAATATTATATATATATATATATGTAAATAAAAGCCGTGTCTATTTAGTGACCTACCACTCCTGTCAATGCCATGCATGAAAATATTAGACACGGGTAGGGTATGTCCACTCTAGCCACTATGCAATCACGCTCTACCCGACACTATGAAGATATGTTTGATATAATCAATTTCTGGATTTTTGTTTATCATTGAGCTTGTATTTATGGTAAGACTCTGCGTGGTTCTGAGCCAAATAAAGCCCTTTGGATTCGAATAATTTTGGCTTGAATTGGAAGAGATTATGTTAATCTCGTAGCATTTTTTCATGTTGATCTTTGTACATTAGTTTGGTGGAGTTCCCACTTTCTTCTTGCTAAGGCTTCTGTAGAAGCCTTAACAATTCCAGTCATTTTTGCATTGCAAAGTTTTCCACAGTTTCACTTCATCTTCAGGAAAAGGAAAAATAAATTAGAAAGAAAGTTGCGTTGAAGAGTTTTCCATAGTTTCACTTCATCTTCTGGAAAAGGAAAAATAAATTAGAAAGAAAGCTGTGTTGAAGGTAAACATAATTTTAAGGCGAGTGTTGCCTAATTCCTTACCGTATAAATTTAGAGTGGCAAGTTTGATGACTGTAGGTAAGAGTCCCAAGGATATACAACATGATCACAAACCTTTTTTTTAGAAGTTCATATGATGGTCCATTCCTATGAAGACCATTGTTGCTGTGGAAATCAGTGAAGGATAATGGCTGCAAGGATTTGCATAGCAAAACAACATTCTGTTGGTCCTGGGACTCTGTGAGTATGGGCTCATTCCCTTTCTAGTGATCAAGGTGGTGCAGCTATCACAGGGACTGTCATTTATATACATAACAGTGAAATACATAATGAATAATTAGGATTTTACGAAAAATAAGTCTTGGGATGCAAGGCCTTGGTTTGGTTTGGATAGGATTTTGCTTGCTCTGATATGTCTCTGTTATCCCAAGGCACTGGTTTGGTTTGGATAGGATTTTGCTTGCTCTGATTTGTCTCTGTTTCATTGTGCTCATGAATGGCTCTGGTGGTGATTCAAGACAAAGGAACTTGAAATTTCAAAAGGCCTGGGAAATTCCAGAGGCTTCAATCCCTTCAAGTGCTATAACAACTAGAAAAAGATGCTTCCAAGGTAAGGAAAACTTTTTGAAACTAGAGAATTCTAAATGTAATTCCATCTGCCCCTTGATATGATTATTTTTCATTAATCACTTGCCCAGGTAACGTTGGACTACTTCTACGTTGTACTCTACTATTTTAGGCAGAGGAAAAACCATAAGGCTCCATTCTAACCCCAATATTTGCAATTTTTACAAAGCCCCAATCGAATCAAGCAAGATGGAGATCTTGTTGCAAATCATGTCTAACTCCATCAGGCAAGCCAAATAGCCTATCGATTATGATATATCCACTAGATGGTGAAAGTTCTTGCTCATGTTCAGGACTTCTAGATATTGAAGATGACAGATGTCCTTAGGGAGATGCCTGAGTTTGTTTAAATGGACATTGAGTACACATAGATCTCATGTAGGAGATCGATGGCAGAAGAGAAGTTATATTATTTCAATGTATATATAACTTCTTTAGATTCGTCAAATTCAAACCCAACGTACTTGTTGGTGCCTCCAAATGGTTGAAATCCGCTATCATCTCTTCCAACGCGCTATTAAATTCATATCATATAACTGTATTAACTTGCATATCCATAACCCAAAAAAGAACTAAGAAATTCCATTTATTATATATATAATAATATTATTTATATATATATATATATTATATTATATTATATAATATATATATATTATATATATATAATATATAATATATATATATATATATAAAATAAATAAATAAATATCTGAACCTGCTTGCAATTTTGAAAAATATCTGGAAAAGTAACAAGAACATTATTAGAAACATTTAGCTTGTTAATGTTCACGAGTCGGACGATAGAACTGGGGAGAGATTTGAGGCGATTTGAAGCAACATCCAAACTTCTAAGATTCACCAAGCAAGTCACACATTTGGGAAAGCACCGCAATGTCCATTAACATATTCCGTTCCATATTTAATTAGCATCCGCTTGAATCCATCTGTTCCAGTTCATTGCAACCTCTAGCCAATTTTTTTGTGGCAGCTTGTCGTAAGGGCTTGCACCTCAGGGTGAATACCAATGTTAGGAATTTTTAGTTTTTCCCCGTGAAAGAATTATTTCTGCAAGAAGAGAACAAGGCAGGAGGCTAATGAATTGTTTATGCAGGAGGCCAGGAAGACAAAGAATGTAGTGTTTCTAAAGGAAGATAAGGAGGGCCGTGTGATATAGGGAAAAGTGACGCGTCGATGATCACTGGAATCAAGAAATAGTGGAGTGCAACAAGTGCCAATATATCATGAAATCTATTAAACTTGTGTATAAGAATTCGGTACACAACTTTAAATATAAGCAAACTTTGCGTCAACCACGAGACCACTGGACTTTGGATAAAACATATTGTTGCAATCTTTCTACACCCACCAAACTTTGGATAAAACAATAATTCCACAATCTTTATGCATCGGGCCATGTGAAGGATGTAATAAGAGGTAGAATGTTTTCCTACCCAAAAACTTTGTTTAAAAATTTTGTGAATGAAATTGAGAGCAGCAACAAAAAATGGTCAAAAAATGAATTAATGTGCAGTCAACGATTGAGCAATCACTATAGTAACAAGAGTCCAAGTTGATTATCTAATGGAACAACAAATAAATATCTTTAAATATTTGGAAAAAAAAAGTAATAAAATATGTTATGTAATGTAAATCCACGACAAACAAAATTTTGGTCAATAAGAAAATTAATATACCTTCAATGGTGAATTGAATGCACTATATTATCCAACTACAGGTATAATAAGGAAAAAGGTGATAAATCTAAATATCAATCATCATCAGTGAGCCTAACTAGAATGAACTTCCACACATAGCAATGCCTATTTCAATAATATGAATAAACGAGATACACTCAATACTAACCGGTGAAAAGAATACATTATTTAATAATAAAAGAATAAATTATTTTCTTAACATTCACTAAAATTAACTTAGCACTTTTTGAGGTCAAATACCTTTCTTCCTTACTCACATAAGTCCGCTACACATGTCAAGGTTTAAACCTAAGTTGTTTGCATGGAGATGTCCCATCCCAATCATTGAGCTACAACATAATGAAAGCAAATTATGGTAATTTCACCTCACTTTGAATTTAAAGCATCTTATTAGAGATACATTTCAATGGCCCCATGGGTTAGCTTGAGTGGTTGACAACTTGGATATCACGGGATCAATTCCCCAAGCTACTTGTCTCTGTGAATATTTTGGGCCTCATTCGATGTCCTCACTAACTTAGGTTGCCAAATCCGCATTTAACTAGTTTACCATAACTACCATCCTTAAAATGAGTGGAAGTGCTCAGTGGGTTTCCCCAAGATGTGCATTTCATTAGGAAAAAAATTAAAAATAAAATAAAAAGATACATCTTGGTAATGGAATCATCACACAAGGGGAGACCATCTTATGAATATAAAGAGTGAAGCAAACAAAAGATTATTTTATTAATGTCCATGAATGATCACAATAGTAGGTCATGTTAGACATTAGATAAATAACGCTCCATGTGTGTTTCATGACATGTGCTTAACCATCTCGCGTGGTTCCTTTAACTTTGGTGATGCGTCTGTTTACCAACACCTGCAAGTTTTAGTGTAATGGCAATTGTGTTCCAATAAGCGGTATCAAAGCCAAAGGTCTTGAGTTCGAATCACACCCTACTCACACTGGGGGGGAGATTGTTGGACATTGGATAAACAACACTCCCCGCGTGTTTCACAACATGTGCTTAACCACCTCTCTGGATCCATTAACTCTGGTGATGTGTCTGTTTACTGACATCTGCGGGTTTTGGTGTAACGTCAATCGTGATTCTAATGGGTTAATGGGTCTCAAAATATAATCTAGTAGTGGCACATTGTGGGAGTGTAAAAGCAACCCATGAAAGCTTAAATGCAAGACAAAATAAACTAAAATATTGAATAAGGTAAATAATTGAAGGCATAAACATAAACAACATGAAATAGGGACTACTTATCCTTATAAGTAGAAGAGAACCCCACAATTTTCTAGCAAAACTAATAGTGGAAATAAAGGAGGAATTTGAAGACATCCAATCAAAGCACCATATCTTTTGAACCCATCCAGGTTTTGACATCTCAATGTGGCACTTATATCATCAAATGATAATAGCTTGAGTGGTAGTTGGCAGGTTTAATTCCCCCTCCCCCAGGTTTTATTATCCATAGGCATGTTAGCTTGTGTGGCAGAAAAATGAACAAGTTGAAAATCTTGACGAGTTATTCCAATAGGCATGAATGGGAAAAAAATTTGAATATCTTGATATTGAGGTGAATAGTGGTAGTTATTGTGATTCGATTCTGAGTAATTCCTAGAACAATCCTCCAAAGTTACATATCCACTAGTTATTATGAAAAAAATTGTGACACTTCTTTTTCAACACAAGAAGTCGCATATCAACTTGACATCCCTAACTCTCAACCTAAAACCAAGGCTTTTCAAAAACTTCCCACAAACCAACCTTGGGGTGATACACCCCCTATTATCTAACACTTGAACTTATATGGTAGGATCTATAAGCATTAGAGCTTGCACCATAGACATAGACATCAAGCCTTCATTTGTAAAATTTAACTATGAGCATTGATTGGATACCATGATTTATGTCATGCCTCGTCCTCCTCATGTTGTTCCTTGGTCTCTTTTAGACCCTCGTCCTTAGAGCATTCCTTTTTATGACATCCCATTTCAGAATAAATTGACTTCCTTTTGCTCCCAAATTTTATTCTTTGTCATCCTTTATATATTTCACTCAAACCTCATACATCCTTATCTTTTGTTTTGATTAACACATTGACCTCTATTTAGCCTCCTTCCTTTGCTTATCATGCCCTAATGTTATCCTTTTCTTCAGTAGATGAAATTTATCATCACAGATGAATCCATTTCTAACTTGATCCCTTTTGTAGCACCCTTCTTTCCTTCACCTAACTCAACCCAATCCTTTTAATGCAACTTCCTTATCCCATATCCCACTCGATACAAGCAATTTTCCCTCCTTTCCTTCCTCCTTTGGTGTAAGAACATCTTGGTTCTCCTTTACCATATAAGATCTACCTTCTCATTGGCCATCTGATTACCCTATTTGTTAACCCTTTCCTTTTCCTTCTAGTTCCCTTTGAAATGTCAAAGGCACCCTTATGTGATCATTAAAGCTCACTTATTTCATAGATCTTTCTTCTTACCTTCCCCTGATATCTTGTGCGCTAATTCCTCAACATTATTAGGTTGTTCCTTCTCATTTCTTCATCATTTGACCTTCCTCGTTTCCCCTAGTATCCCCTTTATCCCTTGCTTTTGGGTTTTTCTCTTTCCTATTCCCTATTTTGCACCATAGTGGTTATCATTATTTCACTCAAGTGACAAAGAAAGAGAGAGAGAGAGAGAGAGAGAGAGAGATTCTCCTTTTGTTCTCCATTACTATCACATTGTTCCTTCTCCTTTCTTCATCACTTAACCTCTCTAATTTTGATGCATATCCTCTTTCTCCCTTGTTTTTGACTTTGACTTTTTTTGCTCCTCTATTTTGCACCACAATAGTTCTCATTGTTTTCCTCAAATGACATAGGAGAAAAATAAGAGGGAGAAAGAGAGAGAGAGCGTGTTGTGCTTCACTTTAACTATTACGCTATAAGAGCATTATGCTTTACTCTAACCATTTGCAACTTTACTACATAAATCCTTGTAGTAATTCCCTTTGTCAAGGAAAGGATTCACTCTTCCTTTCATCCCTTTCTCTTCCTCCCCTGTCTCCTTTTTTCTTGGTGCCAAAATACAAGCCCCTAAAAAAAATTAAACTTATCTTATGTAATACAGATAAACATTCTAATAGTTCCCCAAAACACCTCTTCGAGTACAAGTATAGTAAACATTCAAGAACAATCTCCTACCCAGGGTTTCCATCCAAACATGCCAACTCAAAACACAAGAAATCTTCCTTCCTTATTACACACGAATTCAACTATCCATGAAGGATTTCCACTACCTCCTCTCAACATGACATAAGGTGTTCATCCTGATGAATAGTATCATACAACTTTGCTCCTACCTTCAATCAAAGTTAGAGTCTAATCCATCCCAATTCCTCTTAACCATGCTAGCGTTCAAATTCCACCATTTCATTTCCAATTTGGAATCCAACTTAAGATATCCTCAACATGTAACAAATCCATACTTACATAAAAATAAATGACTCAACAAGTCACTTAACTTAAAAAAACTCTAGAGAATTGACTTCAAATACTAGATTTTAAGCCTTAGCCTTTACATCCCAATAAACCAAAACTTCAATCACAATGACACATATAAACGACTTTCCCTTAAAACAAATAAGACATCTAAGTATTATAAACTCAACACTCATGTAACTAATGAATGTTGTGTTATTCATGTTAAATTGGTAGGGGTCGATTGGCACCATGGTCACAAGCTCTGTAACCCTAGATTTTGATTGGTATGCACCCATGTTGTTCCAATAGTTTGGTAAGGGCCTAGATGATAGATAAGTCTATGTTTAGGTGCCTGATCGCCTCCATGATCCCCCAAATATGATAGTCCATCCATAGAATCTAAGAAAAAACTCATCTGGACAGACTTGGACAACCCCTAGTTGGTTTTATTTATGCAATTTGGAGTTCTTCAGAGCGACACCATCACCAATGATGGCCATAAGGAGGCTAGTTACCAAGATGCTAGCAGAGAATTGACCCAATTCCAGCTATATTTGTTGAGGGCTAAAAAGGCATTAGAGGCTTACATCGCACCCCAAGTAGGTCCCGAATTAAACAATGTGGCGGGTAAAGACTTGATCAAGTTGTGCCTTGCTCTTGGGCAATGGAGATGGCCTGATCCTAGTAGAGGCATGGGATACCTCCCACCATATTTATTGGACACTTAGATCACAAGTCCCCCACTTTTTTTGCGTTCGTCCTATGCCCATGATGAGTTTACTACTTTAGATCTTGAGAATTTCTCAATCCTAGTGAAACCGATCTCAATGGTGTCCTTTTGTTTGTAGGTTACGAACTCAGATCTTCTATCCTCTCTTGTAATGAAGATACAGGAGAAGGTGCAAATCTGTCATGGATGTTTTCAGTCCATTCACGGAGGTCGACAACTTAAGGATAAAAAACACCTCAGAGAATACAACATAACTGAGGATGCTCTGATTCACATTGTAGCAAGAGTTCGAGGTGGGGACAAAGGAGGGGTGTGTCCTCCTCATCCCCACTTAGATCCTTTAAGGATGTTCTAAAACTAGGGACTTATTCCCCAAACCCTAAAGATATCTCTGGACCTACATTCGTGGTGGCACAAATAATTGAAACCCCTTCTTTTAAGTGGATAATATTGCATGTAGATTGATAGCTACAAATGATCAAAGACGTGATTATTTGCCATTTCAATGGTTTTTGGATTATAGGATCAACTCTTCAGGAGTGCGTACACCAGAATTGATCTTAGGATATTATGATACATTTATGCTCAAAAGTATTTTTATGTCTTTTTTCATAAGTTAGAGGGCCAACATAATGTTTTTTATTAGGGACCGTGGTTTTGGGGCTGGTCTAACCTCTCCTTTCAATCTTGGTTTCTGGATTTTATTTCGCTCTCTATGTCAACTCTATAAACTCTAGTATGAGTAAGGATCCCCAATTTTCCGTCCATATGACACACCCAACTATCTTAGAAGATGTGGGAAACTTACTAGGCCACTTCATCAAAGTTGACTCTAATAGGATTGCAAAAAAAATTATCACGTTTGTTTTCATATGTGTCGAAGTGGACCTCAATAAAGGATTTACCTAAAAAACCTCCTCAAATAGAGAGGTAGGGTTTATTGACAACCAGTGAATTATGAAAATAAAACTTTTAGCCACATGACTTGTCAGTAGCCCAACCACCTTCAAAATTCCTGGCCATATTCGCAAGGTTCCTCTTTGCACTTGGATGTCAAGAAGAAGAATCGTGAATGGAAAGATCCAAAAGGACCCAAATGATCCAAGTCCACCACATCTCACGGGCTAGATAACTCTCAGAAACATAAGTCACTTGGTGCTAGCATTGTTCCTTCAAACTCAACTCAGGCTCATGATAAGCCAACTCAACCCTTAAGAGAGAAAGCTCACCCTTCATTTAATATGGAACAAGACTCATACATGATTTTGGTATCTTCAAAGAGTGGGCACGAATGCACCCACAAATCAGATCACTTAGATAATGACAAGGAACCAACCAATATGCCCGAGCACTCCACAATGGAAGCATCTCAATGAAAGGGAATTGTTGTCACATCCCCATATGTTCCTAACAATCCCTTAGAATGGACAAATGTCTGGAAGAAGAAAGGCAATAAATAAAAACCAAGGTACAATACTAGAACCTAAATCTAGGAAGGAATAAAATGTAATGTTGTGTAGTATGCTTAGGGGAAGATTGATGTAATTTTATGTTCAAAGGTAATATAAACTGATTCACAAAAAAAAACAAAAAAATTAATGAATGTTGTGTTTTTTAAAGAAATGATTTAAATACTTTCCATCACAACACCATACTTTATGAGCATATACAAATGTTGACATCTCAACATGACACTTGTTCACTAAGGCTAAGAAGTTATATCTTACATTACACCTCTAGTTCTTAGTGTAAAATTAAAAGTGTTTCATAAACCAACCATGAGATTTGATGTCATCTCAATTCCTTAACACTTGTACATATATAGTAGGATGTATAAACATTAGATCTTTAGCTTCATACATAGTTATTCAACATTCTTTCACATACTTTAACTATGAGTTTTGGTTAGTCTCAAAGATTTCCCTTATGCCTAGCCCTCATGTTGATCCATAGTCGTACCTTCTAGTTGAGCACGGCTACCTTTATTAGTAATTGCCAATGATTCTCTAGTCCTGTATTTAAGAGATCTGTGGTTTGTATCTTTTGAATCAGTTTCCGGAGAACCCACAGTATGAACATTTTTATGCCAACGTTTCAAATCCCAACTGGGATCCATCATCAGGACTTATGAATGATGATAAAGAAGAGCTGCTTTAGAAGGAAATAATAATAATGGGGATAAATTTTTTTTAGGATCAGCGGAATGTCGGCTTGAATGCTTAATTTTAATTAATTATTCGTTCAATTATTTATTTATTTTATTGTTGAGTTTTTATATATTATATTAATTTTTTTTCAAGAGGAGAGTAATACTTCAAAATCAATTAAATATTTAACATAATTTGTTAATATACTAATTTTTATTTAACTTATTTATTTGTTTATTTATGATTTTGTTTGAGAAATGTTTATTTATATATAAATTAGGGATAGAGAAATATTAAAATTGTTAAAAATTTTTATTGATAATTAAAACTTCTTTGATATGGTGTTTTGTTTTTGAGGAGTGCTCCTTCTACCTTTAGTATGAGCTAGGGATAGTAGGGGGTATGTTACAATATATAATTTTACAAGCTTTTCATTGATACCAAGGATGAAAAAATCAAATGTCCTATTGTAAATTTTATATTTCCTTGGAAAATATAAAATATAAATCATAATATTTTATTTGTGACAAATAAAAGAGGTTAAATTTTGAATATGCTACACATGCATTTCATAAAATCTAGGCAAATGAGCCCCCAAACATCTCATAAGTTGGATTAACAATAGGCATGAAAGAACCAACTAAATTTTAGACAAAATATTAGCCACATAATCTCTAGAATGTGTTAGAAGAAATTATCATTGATGTCAAATGGTAAATGGGCCATTGATATGATGTACTTGTTTGATCATATGCATACAAAAGTTAGTGAATTTGGGTGCAAGACCACTCTATATTGGTAGCCGTCGTTACACCATTTTGTTTGATAGGTGGTACACCTTGTGGGTCCTCTTGGTTGGAGAGATATTCAAGTTTGAATTTTGATGCCCCAAATGAATGGGTGTGTTCCCAGTTCATGCCCCAAGAATCCATGGCCTAATAGTTCAACGTTGCCCCTAGAAGAAGGTGTAAATTGCAATTTGAATTGCCCGAAGTTTGTATGTTCAAGTCAACCTACATTTCAATCAAGGCAATCCTCAATTTTAAGGTCAAAATGATTAATTACCAGCAAAACCTTCAAGTCAGCTCCTGCAATAGATGTGTCTTCTCAAGG